>JAHREE010000183.1:1203993-1388918 GCA_033628505.1 Tringa tobata
GGGTGGGTGTGGCCGGAGGGGGGGGGGGGGTGTGCGCGTCCAGAAACGGCGGCCAGGCGCCATGCGGGTCTGTCGTGACAGGTCGGGACGGCGGCTCCGAGCGACCGGGCGCTGGGTCGCACGGTTCTGTGTTGCGGTTGGAAGGCGAACGGCCGTGATGTAAGGAGCAGTTGACAGGCTCATAGGCTGGTCGGTGGCTTTACAGGGGCTGCTGGATGAGTTTACTTTCCGGTGGGAATCTGAGAGGCGTGAAATAGACAGTGTTGTTTCTTTCACGTTCTGCTATTGTATGTTACTTAAAGGGCGTATGTGAAAAAAAAAATAAACAAATCTCTCTTAAAGCTGAAAAGGAATAAACAATTTCATCTCTCTTGACCTTTATTCTAATTTTTTTTTCTTTAATGTAATTATTAGTTGACTGGCTACTTGCATGTATCTACAGTATCTCATCGTTTTTATGAAAACCTGTCTCAGACTTGTTTCACTTAGCCTCTGTTTAAGAATTTTGTTATGAAATTTGCAATATACCTGATCTCTGCATTGCCAGCTTTTTTTTTTTTTCAGTACTGAAGAAACTTACAGCAGTCTCTTCTGCTAACATTTGTTTAGGTTTCGCTGAAACTTTGCTAACAGGCACACATGGTTCCCCACAGTTTGCATATAGAGGTCTATTTCTCAAGGCAAGATGCATGTGAATAGGTAGATCTAAACTTCTGAGAAGTAACATTTTAAGCAAGGTCCGTTGTTTCTGTCTGCTTCTGTATAGGCCAGTTGTGGCTGTTCTGTACTGGAATATGGAAAGAGCATACAGGAGATAGGGAAGGGAGCTTATTTTGACTTTTAAAGTAAGTGTACTGCTTAAGAAGATTCTGTTTTTAGGGACTGGTTTGGGTTTTTTTTTTTGGTTTGGTTTTTTTTTTTTTTTTGACGGAAGCCTTTAAGTTGACCCCAATATCTTTAATTGGATTGGACTGCTAATTATAGTCCATGTGGATATATATTGGTTGGATGCAACCAGTGAGTCAAGTTCAAATAAGGGCCAAAGAAAAACTGCAGAGATAAGAAAATGTCTCTGCTTCCTAGAAGGCTACATGTAATATTTGGATAAATCATTTTTTCTCCGATCTAAGTGCGTGGTGTGTGTGTGTGTACACAGGTAATATTAACAAGACTGTCTTGTTTTAGACAGTTTATTCTATGGTGTTATTCTTACTTACTCTAACTAGGTTTGAATAAATTCAGTAGTTTCCTTAGCTTCATAAATAGGTTCATAGAAACAGTATTTCAGCATGCTACTCCCTCGTTTGTTTTGTGTTTTGGGGGAAGATGATGTGTCATTAAGCAAAATGCTGCCGTTCCATGGGAAGTGGATGAGAATTCAGACAGGTACTAGCTCTTATTTTGCCCCAGTTGAAGTAGATACAGTTTTAAGGATTGGATGGCATTAATTTGTGCTAGAAAATGTTGACTTTTTGACACTGGAACAAATGCTTTGCGAAAGGGAAGATAGTTTGGTGGGTTTTTTAAGCTTAACCCAAAAACACTTAGTGTAGCTCTGCTATTGCTTGTAACCCAAGGTTCTGTTTGCAAGATGTTACTAGACATCATATCTTGACTTCCGACTGCAGTTTGAAACAGCATGTGTCTGAAGTTTGTATAATAAGTAAGAGATCCTTCAGACTACTTGGAATTTCTCTAGCACTGATTGATTGCGGGTTCTTTCACTTTCTGGGTGAACATTTTCCTAAATTAAAGAGACCTATCAAGTAATCACTTCTATACCCAAGAGACATTATTTGCTACATAACTTCAAAATACTCAATTGTTTTGGAAGGTATGGTACTATTACTAGAGCGGTTTGTGTTAAAATACATTTGAAATCTCTGTGCCGTTCTTAGTATAAAGAAGATACAGTTTCTTCTAAGTGCTCGGTTATAGTTTCATTTTGTGCTGTTAATTCAGTAGGAGAGGTGGGTTTGGTGACATGGCAGCCCAGCTTTCCTTTGGCTTTGCAACAGAGACACAATATTCTTTGACATCTTTTCTGGTTTGGGCATACCACTAGTTTGAATAGACACTGGAGAGTGGAAGGACATTGAAATATACCGAGTGAAAATTTTGTTCTACCATAGTTCACTTTACCCATGATATGGGTAATGCATAAATTATTTGCTTTAAAAGTAATGCACCACGCTGTAACTGTGTGTTTTGTAGTCATTAGTTTTCTGTACACCAAAAGCCCTCTATTCTCCTTTTCCCAACTAATAAAATAAGCATTCCGTTCAAAATGTACAGTACTCCCTTTGAAAACAAAGTAACAATTCAAAAAGAGGGGAATAGATAAATGTGTGCATCCATGAGTTTCATTTAACATTAAAACCTTGGCTTTATTTTCAGTGTTTGTATGAAATTTACAACCCACTTATTGTTTTAAGTAGTCGTCTATAATAAAACATTGCAAAATTAAGTGTCCTTTAAATTTTTTCTAGAATGTTAGATTAATTTGTGTCATCTTGGATTCTCATTTTGTTAGGCTATGCTAATAAGAATACTGTGGAGGGGCAGGGGATACTTTCTAGCACAGCATGTGCTTCAGAGAGTTTTGCATTGCTTGTGAGGAAAGGTGTGTTTTCAGTGAGAATCTGTTCTGTCAACCAGGGGCTTTCCCACTGGTTGACAGAAGAGACTTTACTGCTATGGCAGGGTTTCCTTGGTAAATGTGTTGCACTAGTTACTCTTCTTTGCAACAAGTTGGTGTGGTATAGAAAATACTGTTTTTTAAGGAGAAGTTACATAGTAAATGAAAAAGCTCATTCAAAACATTTAAAAAAAATCTTTTAAGTCTAGAGAAACAAAAAACTGCTGGCAAAAATAAAAAATAGAATGCGAAAGTTAACTTTTTAGTGTTTTACATAGTGTGAAAAGTCATCTTTAAAGTTTTGGTTTATATTTTCATCTCGACTAATTGTGTGAGCAACATTCTAGGCTACCTATATGGAGAGAAGAATTTATAAATGAAGTTTATTTAGACAAATCGCTAATATATGCTAATAAAAAGACTGCAGGACATGCAATGATGTAGCAGTCAATTATTTGACATTTTTTTCTTCTTCCATAGTTCTAGATCAGTGTTAAGTATGGGCATTCAGATGATAGTTTTGATGCATGCCATGGACTTCAAACAGATCCTTTTTGTCTTTATTATTTAAAGGTGTTGTTCAGATGTAGGAGGAAGCTGTGGCAAAGTTAATACTTCCCTGGAATTGAATATCAGTAAATGTTATTGTCAAGGAGAGTTAGCATTTTTGTCTTTTCTATATGAAGACGCTTACTTTTGGTCACTTAAACTATTTCTTTCATTTTTGATACTATTTGGTCAACACTTACACGTTTAGATTCAATAACTTAAAATATATAGAGTCCGTTTTGACCGATCCTCTTTTCTCCCTATTTCTATGTGAGTGTCTAGGTGTGAGTCATACTCATCAAATATAGCATTATGAACAAATTGTTGCCCATGATTTTATTTTTTTTTTCCTCTCTAGTATCCTGACTAAGGGACAGTAGTAATTTTTAAATTCCCGTAAGAATGCACCTTGGGACCTCAGTATTTCGTGTGTATCTCTGAGTGACTTGACAGCATGGTTTGTCAGACTTCCTTGTGTTGTCCATGTGGTAGTTATTTGAGTGCCTCCTATAGTGGGAGCAAAGATGGAGAGCCAGCTTCAGCTTCACTGAGATCAATAAAGGTCTTATTACTGCTTTTTTGTAAGTGTGGAATGGCAGTGCCCAGCAGTCAAAAACTTCTTGTACAGCTGATTTAGCACCACAGAATTAACACAATATTTCTCAGTTGAATCCCTGCGGTCTTGCAAAACAATTTCTACCAACACACATAGTTTTTTTCCCTAAGCATTTAGTGTGCTTCTTGAGATATATGATTGGTGCAGCTTGCTTTGCAAGATTTTCTTAAAATTATGTATTTTTTCTAACACTTTGAGGCAGAGAGTTAAGGTTGTATGTTTGAGTTTTGTGTAATCTGGCTTTTCCTGTATCATTTGCCAAAGACCTTCATCTTGTGAGCTCTCCATCTAGCCTTAAGTGTCTGTAAGCAATAGTATACCTGTGAAAAATACACAAGCTTCATTTAAGGTTCAGAATTTAATTTGTTCAATATCCAGATAATAAATAAATCCTACTATAAAAGTTTAAAAGAAAGCTACTTGTTAGACAGGTCACTGAATTTTTATATTACGAGTTTCCGAACACATTTTTATCTCAGGTCTTTCCTTTTCTTGTTACTCATGGCATTTCACATATTACAGGCTTTTATTATCTTTAACAACGTGCTTGGTGTTTTATACAAAATAGGATGTGGTGCTGCAGAAAAGTTACTATCATACAAATAATTAAATAACTGAACTTAACGAAAGTTTATTTTGTATCTCTTGAAGATATCTTTTAAAATATCTCAGAATGAATAGAAATTTCTAGGTTCTTTGAACTTTTGAAAATTAGATATTTTTTTTTTTTTTGAGTATTCTAGACACATAAAGCCAATTTTAGTTTGATTTCAAAATATGGAACTTGGGTTTAATTTTGGTTGGTTGTTTGAGTCATTACTAAACTATTTTTTCAAAGGGCAAAGGAACTTTGTCTTAAAATGGTAAGAATTGGTATTCCTACATTAATCCTCAGTCTAATAAATTTATTACATTTACTATGAAGTGTTGAGTGCAATAACATTATCATAGTTGTGATACTCAGCTCAGCTAATCCTTGATTCGTCTTCCTTTAAGTCTCAAAACTCTCCTGAGTTTGTTGTCTCAGCAACTTTTTTTGTGATACATAACTTTAGCCCTCCTTTCACATTTTCTACTTTAAGTATATTATTTGGTTAATTTTCAGATTTATACTCATGTGTTTTATCACTCTGCTTCTGTCTGATTTTTGGTTATTGTTTTATGTGATTTGGGGAGGGGGACAACAAAAAGGATTTAAAGCATTTTTGTCAATAAACACAGTGCGAAACAATGGGTTGTTAATGTTTCACGTGGGATTCTAAAGAAACAATTTAGTTACTTTTAGAAACTTCCTTTATACCTTGGTAAACAAAGGCAAGGGTGTCTTTGTTCACCTACTTTAATTATACCTTTGTCCTTAAAATAACTTGCTTTGTCGTTATAATAGGAAAAGAAATACAGAATGATGGTTTCTTTTCTGATAAACTTACTCAGTTGCAGAATCTAATATTTCACTGTGCCTGTAGTCTTCTAACTAGGCTTATCTGGGCATATTAGTTATGTGCAGCTTTTTTACATACTGAAAGTGAAAATAGAACACTAAAAATATTCAGGCACAAAGCATACACGTAAGTGTGCATTAAAAAGAGCTATTTATTTTTTCCAAGGTACATTGTTTTTCCTTACCACAAGGTACAGACAGTGCTACTTTCCTGTTATCCCCCCCATAATTCCAAGTCAAGGGTTATGAAATAAAGTTGTTAGGAGTAAGTTTTTGATACCAGTATTCTTAAAGATATTGAGGCTTTAGTATGAAATCTGCTTTAAAGATATTTGCAATATCTATTGTGGAAATATGTTGGAAATTTTTATATTTGTTTTAAAATTTGTGAAGTATGAGTATTGCTACCTATAAGATATTTAGGGATGTCTTTAAGTGTCTTAATTGTGTGTAGATAAAGATTACCATGTTATAAATTTAGGATTTATTGTCTTTTAATAATCCTAGTTTTTTTATTTCTTTGTCTTATCACACCAGTTCGTGTTCTGTTTTATGTTGGTTTGGTAGGTTTTTTGCTTGTTTTTTATTTTATTTTCTATTTTAAATCGACTCTAATAAATTGAACAAATACTATCTGCCTGCAGGTTTCTTTTTCTGAATCGAAGCAGTGATAGTATTTAAATCATTCAATCCTCTTGAGACCATAAAAAGGGACATAATCCATTTTGCTGTGGTTGAAGTATAACCAAAATTCCAGAATAGGTAGTTCTTAAAAGCCTGTGTAAATACTCTATACTGAATGTGATTCTTCCATTAGCAATGTAGGGTAATTTGATTTTGTAGGTTTTGTAGCAATCTCTGTTCTGCAGCATAGTCTTTTGTGTAATTTTTGATGATATGCAATATATCCTCTAATTGTTTGACCAGGCTTTTACATAACAACTTTGGTAGGGGAAGAGGATATGCATGCATTTTTCATATAAATAAAACTTGAATCTCAGCTTCCAATCCTAAAGACAACTCTGCTTTTAGTTTAGAGCCTTATCTTTTGAATCCTTGCTCTGTGATTGCAGCCGATGCCGGAGACAGTTACAGACTGACTGGTTGTCTTGGGGGATTCAAACTCAAATTTGAGAAAACCTCTTTTAAGAGCTTGATCTGCTACAAAAAACAGCCCCCAAAGCAGGGAAACAAATGTGTGTGTGATGGAAGCGACTAGAGGATGACCGAGAGCTGCTTTTTTTGACAGTGTGTATTTTGTGTGTACCTGCACAAAATTTTTTAGTTACTTTTCTGAGAAATGAGGAGGTAGAGATAATGAGATTTGGCTCTGCTTATGTTGAGGACCAAAGAATCTCAGTGAGTCAGGCAACTCATGCACTGCTGTTTTTTTTTTCTCCAAACATTTTATTAAACAAATGATTACTAGTAAAAGGGGAGAATGGTAGTTGTCTTATATATTAAGAGAATAAGGTCGAATGAATCACTAAGTTGATAATACTACAAGAAGTTATAGGGATTATCTCTGGAACTGCTGAAACTGATCCTGTTGGTATTCTCTCTGGTAACTTGAGTTGGTAAATGTGAGAGTATCTGTTTTTTCTCAGCTCCAAAATTGTTGAAAGTAGGAGCCTGTGTTTATGAAAGTTCTTACAACAGAGACCTGAATCATACAATTTACACTGAATTTATGGGCACTGGCTTCTTTACTCAGCTGTCTCTTGTCACAGGGAAAATGGGAGGATGCCCAGATTCCAAGGGAGTGTTGTCTGTTCTTATGAATCTCAATGATTATTCACTTACACATAGTGGTTGTTAAGTGTAGACCTGAACCACTGTTTTTAGTCCTTCTGCTTGGAAGGGATTTCTTTCCTTCTCCCCATCCACTAGGTCTGTGGAAGTACCTGACAGCTGTGATGGGCATGAGAGCCTCCTTTAAGTTAAAATTACAAATTGAGGAAAAGATGTCTCTTCCTTCTGAATGATCCATTGCTTGTTTTAATGGTTGATGTTATCGTTCCCATATGTGGAATAAGCTGGTTCTTCTCTATATTGCTGTGATTCTTAAAGTTAAAGGTGAAAACTGAAAAGATGTTGGCTAGTTTTCACCATGGCTTGGGAAAACTGTCAGCCTCAGCAGAGGGATCTGGAACTCTGTTGCATGTAATAGTTTCTGCTTAATCTTTGTTCAGAAAGATGCCTTTGCAACTGCTACAGCTAGAAACTTAGAAATGTAATGCTAGCTCTTTAGAAGTGTGCTGGATTGTTTCATCTAACACTGTAAAAGTGGCTTAATAGCTTTCTAAAGAAGAAAGGAAAAGTTTCGCTATTTTTTACCAGATCAAAAAAAATTCAGGTGTTTTCTTCACACAACCGACTGCGATGGAATAAATTTTTACACCTGCACCATAAAGCATGCAGACAATAGGTTCTTGTATGTATTATGCTTATACATGACTGTTTGATACTGTCTGCAGAATACACACAATATACTGTTGGAAACGTATCTTCCAACTTCTGTTTGATAACATGAGGGGAAAAAAGCAATCCAACCTGTTCTCCATTTGCTGGAACATACATAAAAACAAGTGAAGTTTTTCCATGTAGGAAGCAGCTGGAATGCTCTTACACATTGTTTTTTTCCTATTTCTTTGGTTCATCCTATAGCAATAAGAGAAACTGTAAAAATTACTGTATACCAGCTGCTGAAACTTGAAGTGCATTGGGAGAGCAGAGTTGATTGCTAACAAGTATTTAAGTTTTATGCCAGCTGTGCAGAATAAACATTTCTGTAGCTTTTCTTGAAATAGTTGAACTGTAGATGAAATGCTATTTTCCTGTGAAGAGTTCTTATTCCACGTGTTCCAGGCAACTGCTTTACATCTATAAAAATCCTTTATTATATCTTCAGGGAAGAAGGTTTCTGTATGACTATTTTTCATTAAGGTCAGTTTTTGTCATGGTAAGAAGTAATTCTCAACTGTCTGCTCTTTTAGAGTTTTGCTTAGTGACTTTCAGAGTAAAGGAAAAAAGCTTTTAGAAAGCCTCAAAGGAATTTAATAAGAGATAATAGTACAGGTGCTTACAAATGGCTTATTGAAAGTGTAGCATGAACGTATAACCTTTATTTTCATTAGTCTTTTAATGTTTTGATTTGTCTCATTCAGCTTCCTATGTAATTCAGCTTGACTTTTAATTACCCATTAAGGGAGCGGTCACTATAACTTAAGTTGTTTCTGGTAATTTTGTGAAGCTAAACTGGAGATAACTTAGTTTTGTCACCATATTTACTTGTATTTTGGGGGTTTTGTTCAAAATTCAGTAGGTAGTATACGCAATGGATGGGATGCAGTCATATAGACATACACTTGAGATTGTGAGGACACTGGCTGACATGGAAATGGGTCATAGATCAGATTTTGATTGAATAATACTAACTGAATTGTAATCAGTGGGTAAATAGGGAGCTTTAAGCATAAATTCATTCATTAAAACTGGGTGTCTGCTAAAATCATGGACTTAATGATCAGTATGTGGGCAGACAAGATTATTGCTACTTAGTATAGAAGTACATTTCTTATAGCTTAGGCTCTACCAATAAAAATAAATTATTGCACTTTTTGTAAGCACACACCAAAATCAGAAAGTACATTAAATTTGCCAAAAGAGTAAAACATATTGTAGCAAATGCCAGCCCAAGCTAAGTGCTGTGTGTTACATTGCTTATTTTGTCTTTATAGTGGTAAAAAAAGAAGTCACCTGTGATCACTCCTTAAAGAATACAGTGAAAGTCTTATAGGAAAAGCAGTTTGAAGTCAGATATTTGGATACTAATGTGCTTACACTTCCTTCACAGAACAGCTGCTTTTTGGTCACAGTTGTTTGACACTCACCTCTGGCTTTGTAAAAGATTTGTGTGTTTGTAGTAAGAGCTGATACTGTGCTGCAGTGATCCAGAACAGCAAAACCACAGCCTGCTTTCCGGCGCGTGTCTTAATCTGTCAGGATCTCTTTCCACGCACAGCTGATAGACTTGCTTATCTCTAGTTTGAAGCACGCAAATAAAAGTTTTGGTAATGTATAACTCGGAAAAGAACTCTCACACTATTGAGGTGAAGGATGTGGAAACGCCTGTTCTGGTTGTTTCTGTCTTACTGACTTACACAATATAAAGTCTGAACATCTTAAGCCAGTAATGAAGAAGTCTCATGTCCTTCCAAAACCTTGCAAATGAGATTTTCTTTTAACTCTTATGAAAACTTAAACAACATTTGAGTTTTAAGACAGAGTACAGTTGCATAAACACAGATCTCCAGTGTCCTTTTACACACACCAGGGTATGATGCCAATGCAAAAGGCTGTGCATCACCTGCATAGGTCTTGCTGTCATATCTGCCAGTGCTAAGGAGATGTCTCAGAGGCCCTGTACTCAATATTACTCCAACTTTGCAGAAAAAATAGTTCAGTGAAAGCAAAACTGTAAAATGGACACACTTCAGTATTTCTGTAAAATCAGGTTGTGCTGCATGTTTTGTTGCATACCACTTGAAAGAAATACTCATACCAAGTTTTATTTCGCACAGCGCAGTGTCCTTACAGAAGTAGCCTTCAGTCTATGTGCTCTGTG
This sequence comes from Tringa tobata, assembly GCA_033628505.1. Taxonomy (NCBI): domain Eukaryota; kingdom Metazoa; phylum Chordata; class Aves; order Charadriiformes; family Scolopacidae; genus Tringa; species Tringa tobata. Next base: position 1,213,865 of record JAHREE010000183.1, read on the forward strand.
GTGCAAATGCACATTTTTCAAATGATAAATGAGAAATAGCCTGCATGTATATACTGGTTCAGTTTTTAGTCTGTACTTGGTTGGATTAAACCAGTTTATTTCCCAGTCCTTTCTCCATTCATTTCTTACACAGATTGCGTCTAGCATGATTTTATTTGTTTCTATGATGTTTACATTTGTTGGCCAGTCTACTAAACGGACATGTGTGTGCTGCATTTGATAGTACTAAACTGGTGTGCGGGTTGCTGTTCCATGCTAGCGCTGTGTACACATGTGCTCCTGTGTGTACAGCCATAGAAGGCTGTTCCTCCACCGTCAGAGAAATTCCTTTTATTGGCTTCCCACCCTTTTCTAGATGAGCATTATTTGAATGCTTCTCTTTATTTTGAAGGATGGAGGGGAAAGGCAGTCTGCTGGCAAAAGGAAACCTCTCCTGTCCTCTGGCTTCTCTTCCTTCTTGATTGTAGTGCTATTTTTCTCTTCTTCACAGCTGTTAGGTACTCTGGGAGTGAGGTGGTCAGAAGAGAGGGTTGTGGCTTCTGAGAGTGGCATGTCCTGTTCCAGGGGTAACTTCCCTTCTGTCCCCTGCAAGCCGAGCTTTGTAGGGAAAAGAGCACTCTCGTCATTGCCTGGCTTAAAGCCTTGAGAGAATATGTGCTCCTTCTTTTCATAAACTAAACATTGGCTTTTTTTTGGTTAATTTGTACTCCTAAGAAGTTGTTTTTCTGTTCGTGTACTTGCAGATGATGCTGTTTTTAAAAAACTTCTGTAAGTTAAGGATTTTTATTTGCTATAATGAACTTACAGTGGAAGTAAGAAGAATGTTGTATTTCTGTAGCCTTTACTGTCTTTTTTTTTTTTTTTCAGGCAATAAAAAACCCAATTGCTTGGCTGATAATCTGGTTACTACAGATTTTAAGAGTTATGAGGATAACTGTATCCTATACAATACTTAAGGCTTTGGTTTAGGGTTCTTTACAGAATCTTTTCTTCCATTTTCTTGCACTCTTCATATGATCAATGTAGCCATAATAGAGGAACCACTTGTCCATTGCATGGATGCTGACAAATGTGGGAATGGTTAAAGCACCTTTGGGTTCAGCGTTGGACCTGTGAAGCAGTGTTAGCATCCCTTCATTTAACAGCATCCTGTGGCTTAGTATGAGGGAATTCTATTGTGTGCATTTTATTGAAGTGCCATACGACTTAAAATTTAACACATTCTGCTTCTTTTAAGTATTACAGTATTCATGGAAAAGGTGCTGTAAGACTAGAAACATGATTTTGTTATATGGTTAATTAAAAAAAAAGGCAGATTTTCAATATGAACTCAGTCAGTGGAAGGCATCAACAAAGACTTTTTTGTTGGCTGTCAAGTGAGAAAAACAGAACAGACTTAAATTCTTTCTCTAATATTTCCTTCCAGGCTGACTCATCAGTAGAAATTGGGAAGAGCTTCAGAAGAGAAGCCAAACAGACAAGCTGATAACTCAAAGAAATACTCTTTTGAGTTGGGGGTTCAGAGTGGAGCCATCATGAGCGATGTTACCATTGTGAAGGAAGGCTGGGTTCAGAAGAGGGGTAAGTTCTGCCTTTTAATGGAAAGCTCTTCTGGCGTATCATATGCTGTGCGCAGTGGCATTACATGGTTACGCATATCAGCATTCTTGATTTATCTTCTGGTCTGGAGTGAGCTAATCTGACCATATGGAATTAATGGCCATTAAGGCTTCGGTCTTGTTAATACTTAACCCTCAGCAGTGCCCCTGTTTATAGGGGTAACTGACACTGAAGAGGAAGTTGGAATCAGTAATTCCCATTTAACCTTGCTGTTGCAGCTGCTGTTACCCATGTATCAGACTAAGTAGGCTGTTGTGGCAGTTGGAAGAAGTAGTAATAGAGGTGCACAGTAGAAGGTTGCCTGGAAGCTGCTGCGGATGTGATACTTTGTGTGAAACTTCCTAGATGCCAAAATCATTCTCTGTGGCTCAGCTTGTATTACGAATGCAAGTGCTCCCCATAAAAGCAATATAATACTTGCATAAAGCTCAGCATACACCTAATTACTTCGCAGAGCTGGAAGCCATACATATGATTAAAGAATATAAGCCAGTCTAAAGTATGATTTTTCTGTTACATTTGAATTCTCGTAAATTCTTGAGATGTCTCTTTATAACATGTCACCATGTGATTTACAAATTTGGGAAGGCAGCTGTATGTTAAGCTTTGAATGGAAAACCTCTAGAAATATCTGTGATTTGTATCATGTAACGAACTTCGGATGAAATCATCCATGCTTCATGCTGGTCTGCTGTGGGTTGTGGTTGCGCACATAATTATTTCCAAAAGAACATCTTTCCTGCAGAAAGAAGGTGTTCTGGATTATAGGGCGATTTATGCCATGAGTTTCTGTGATTCTAGCCCAGAAAGATTTAGACTGGAATAGTGGGAACAAAATTACCCTTTAATTTACAAAGAAGTGCTTTGTTTCAATAGCAGTGTGTGAAGACAAAGATCGTTATTAGCTTTGTTATTGCAGATGACATTAAATGTCAAAGAAGCCAAGAGAATGAGAGAAAAAGTTTATTATTCTGTTATTATTCCTGCATAAATTGTATTTCAGGATGCATTATGGGTAATTTAGATGAAAACAGGCTAAACTATGTCACTACTGCTTCCTATTTTGGAATATATACTCATATTTATAACATCAAATTTTACATGGCAGGAACTATTTAAAGTTTTAACTTATTTTTCCTTCCCATCTTGTTGTTTACTCACTTTGGGTACCTGATTTACTTTTTTTATTATTTCATATAAATTTCTTCTAAGTGTATTAGAAAATGTTTAGGATGATCCAAATAATCTTCCTGTACATGCCATCACTTCCTTTATGTAATATTGGTCATTCTTATTACACCCTGGATATGGATACATTAATCACTGGGATCCAGAAAAGAACAATGTACAATGAAACTCAATGTCTTACTGAATATTTGAAATTCTGAAATGTAAAATAAAAGTTTTCCTCCTCCTGCTGTTTTACTATCTATTAATTGAAAAAAAAGCCTGCTGAGTTGACATTTGATGTCAGTTCTGTTAGTAATTATTTTCTTGTCTAAGTAAAGACATTTCATGACATGCATTTTTCCTTATTTTAATTAACTTTGAATGTATGTCTTTTTTTCCATTCTTGCTATAAGTAACTGTGTACGTTTAAGTTGGACTCTTTTTTAGTTAGATCTAATATTGTCCTTAATTTTCTGTGTCTGACTTACTCTGTTTGTTGGTGAATTAAAGCATTCGTTTTGTTTGTTTCTGAAAACAAAAGGAAAAGTGCAGTGGTGTTACCCAATGTCAAGAATTTGTAAGCATTTAATTCAATGGTTATACATTTTGTGTAGTTACAGCTTCTACCCTGACCTTGCTCTGGAGCAAGAGAATCAAAGTTGTTAAGTGCTTTTTTTTAGTTGTTGCCAAGATAAAGTATCCAACCTTAATATAAGTTTTGAACGTTGGAATATGCTCAGAAGACACTACTTATTTTGGCAGATAAATGTTTTCTCTGTGTACCAAGAAGCATTGTGGGATTGGGTAAAGCTGCCCTACTTCCACAAGGTATCATGCTATTACAGTTTTAAAGTGAATTCTCTGACTTTCTGTGGCCCCCACTTGACACTCATTGGCTCAGTTCACAGGGTGGTTTTGGTAGGTACAAACCAAACCTCCTGGAGAAAGCTGAGTATGGCATCTCTTCTCCAGGTGGACACTGAGTCAACTCCAGCCCCAGTGATTGGTCCTTTGGACAGCCCTGAACCATGTGTGTGGTGCAACATTCAATCTGAGACTGAATGTAACTTGAAATGAAACTCGTAAACCCTACATGCTGGAAACATGGGGCCTGGGCACCAGCTGCTTCAGTTGACTGATCTGCTTCTATTATGCTGAATTACTTGGTCATGTGGATATAGCCTAGGACCTTTTAAAATTGTTCCCGTCAGCAGTCAGGAAGGTCTGCGATACAAGGAAAAGAACAAAACAACCTCTCTCTGCCACTCACAGCCCAATTAAGGAGTATGAGTATGACCTAAGGTACTGGGATGAAGAATAGTTTTGTGTAGCTGGCTAATGAGATAAGCCATTACAAAGGCAGGTTAAGTGAACTAAATGTAGGAATGAGAGGGAAGGACTAAAAAGTTGAGCTGGGAATCTCCAAGTTGAGTCTCTGATAAGGAGAGGCTGATGAAGGCAGAGTCTGTTAGGGCACAGCGTTACAATTCTTAATGGCTGTGAAATGCACTGAGAAAGTGTTTGCTTTATTATCCTTAGTGCAGTATATGTTTGTAAGCTTTTAACCCTGATGTTGAGCATTGAAGAGTCAATGTGATGCTATTCAGTTGGCTTCAATGCTCTGTTTTTCTGTGTGTGCTTAAATGATGAACCCGGTAAAGCATTACTATTTTAAAATCAGCCAGCACTCAAAGTTAAGAAATGCCAGGGTTAAGTTTATTTCATTAAGGATGATCGTACTCAAGCCTTGAGTAGTTTTTAGGAGAAGTTTCAGTGTGGTGAGAGTAGGTGTTACTGAGGAAGAGTAAGTTGTTATATCTGAATGGTCAAACAAGCAGAGATGACAGGCTGGAGGTGAGAACTTCGGACAACAGAAGACACAAAACCGAAGAGGTAGCAAAGCCTGAGAAGTTCAGTGAATTTCAGGTGTAGTCAGGTCCCATCTCACAAGTGAAAGGAGACCTTGAAGCACAGCGGCTGGGCCTGCCTGAGCAAGTATTGCGGTCCAGTGAGAGCAGATTCAAGAACGAAATAATTGGTGATGAGGACCTGATACTTGTCTTCACTCAGTGCATTTGCTAAGTGAAGTGAGCTGTCTCCTGTCTTCTGTGCCCCTTTGGCAGTGGTAGTGCTCCTGGAGTACATGTTGTGGTTTTCAGTTTCATCTGAAAGGAACCAGGATTGTGCACTCCAGGACTGCTTCATGCAGCAAACAAAAGTGTATTAACTAGGGTGACAGAAAGATTTGTTGCAAAAGTGTTCTCCTTATCTGAACTAAAGTACTAATACAGATATACCCTGTGAGGCATCAGAACTTGCACAAGCAGAGAACCAGTGGAGCAGTCTTAGAGCAGAGTCTCTGCTCAGGCAAGAGAGGAGTGGGAATATATTTTGTGTGGATGGTTTTATGGTTGTCTGTGACTTACTCTCTCAGATCTAGTGATAAGAACCAAGCATCTCACTGCCTTGTGTCCCTGCACTGCTGCAAAGATATTCTTGTAATTCACTGGCTCATTGTGTTTTGTTTCAGAGAGGATAATAAATTTTCTTTCTTCTTTCTGTTCTCCAGTTATTCCCATAGCCAGATTAGGAGAGAGATGTGTCTTCCTTTATTAGTTTCCTTTTTAGATGACACCAGTGTTTTTCCTTATAATGCATACAGGTGAAAAGGAAGTGATCTTGACTAAAAATCTGAAACACAGTGATCCAAACCTTGCTCTGATATGCAGAAGTTAAAATATGTACTTGACATTTATGAAGTTAGTGTAAGAACTGTGGTAATTGCTGAAATGACTTTTATATTTTGAATTTGCTTATAATCACAACATTTTGCAGTGTGGGGTTTTTTTTAATTATTGTAAGATGTTTTTTTTTTTAATTTTACTTAACGTGTTTTTATGGTATTTACTAAATTAAATGTAATGTTTTACAGAGAGGGGATATGTTTTTAATTTATTGGTTTGGAAACAACATTTTTTTTTTAATAGATGAACATGCTTAGTATGATTAGAGCTGTGTAATTACAAAAGTGGGTTTTATGCGTATAATTCAGGGGTAATTTTTTCTTTAAAGCTAAAGTTTCCTGAGTTGTAGAGTTGACCTTGTCTGTGGTCTATAATAGTCACAACAATTAGATTTAAGAATCATTAAGAACTATGCTTAATTGCAACCTAATTTCCTTATATATAACCTGTGCACAAGATTTCAATTAGTTTAAACATATGAAAAGGTTTAAGAGTCTTTGTTACCATGTTATTAAAAGATCATTTGGGACAAAGGAAAAATTGACACAGATGCTAACTTTTTAAAGGACCCAGTTTTAAATTTAACATGTTAACTAACTAACTTTTTTTTAATTGAAAGAGTAAGGTATGTATTGTTTGTTGTCAGGGGCTTTTTTTGTTGTTTTGTGGGGTTTTTTTTTTAATATATTTTTTTTTTAATCTGGGGAGAATATACCTAGTGTATATTGCATAACAAGATGGCTAAATCATTATTGAAAGACAAAGCAAAATCTTGTCATCTTAAGTCAGTGCTTCTGTTGTCATACTTCAGTTACCACACCTCTGTTTGGGTTTCTACATTCAAGTGTGTTACGTTAGATAATGCTGTTTGTCATGGCAATCTTTACATGGCTTACATGGTACATTTTTACCCAAATTATATTGAATAGATAATGTACCTGACTTGCTTATGGAGGTGACTTAAATATAGTCTCACAATTTTTGATGTCCTCATGTTATCTTACAATGTTCACCTGAGGTGCGGAAATACCAGTATACCAATTTTATAGAGGGGGAACTGCAGGATAAAATTGCTGTGGCTTAATCATGACAACTTAAGAAGTTTGATGTAATGAGATGGTGGTTAAAAACAGATGTCATGAAGCTTTCCTGTAATGAGATTGTCCTGTAAACATTGTATCACTGAAATACTGTAATACCATTTTTCACCCAATGTTTGGTTTTGTTGTTTTTGGTTTTTTTTTTTTGTTTTTTTTTTTTTTTAATACAGCCTTTCATAACTTCTTATATCCAGAAATGAATTACCTGAAGTAGTGTTAGTATTTCTAAGATCACAGAGTTTATAGAATAAGATGTGTTTGATTTACTGGGATGAGATTCACTCAGCTGCTGGTCTGTTTTCATTTTGGCAATTCAAGACATGATGCAGGTATCATGGGATTTTAAGAAATAACTGTGTGGAAAATATTTATTGTTGTTATATTTACTATCAAGAAGAATAAATAGTGTAGTGGAATAGATCTATTGTTCCAAATAGGAATACAGTTGTTGCTTAAAGTACAATTTATTTACAGTCTTAGCGTAACATGTCTTCCTCTCCTCTCTTCTTTACCCCGCAATCCAGAAAAAGAATGAAGTAATTTAATTTAATGGACATTGAGTTTTACAGTTGAACCAAGACCAAACAGATGTTAATTTTGGAAATAAACACTGGAAATTGAGTTCATGTGGTATGGTTGGGGGGGTTGTGTTTTTTGTTTTGTTTTGGTTTGGTTTTTTTGTTGGTTTGTTTGATATTTTTTTTGGGGGGTGGGGGCAGGAATGCCTTGATGGAAAAATTAATCTCAGAAGTTATGGTACTAATTGAGTGTTATTCACAACCTGTCAAAAATCTTGTTTGCAGATTGTCTGAATTATTTGAGTAGTTTAACACACCTCTAACAAAGACAAATTTAAATAGACTATCTTGAACATCTGCTACACAAAGTAGAAGAAATTTAAACTATTTAATTGTGTTACTGAATAGTAGTTTAAGGTGAAGTCTTCATTGATGAACAACTTGAAACTAAATAAGCCTTTCCTATTACAATCTTTCTCCTCTAATTCTAAATAATAGAAAATGTGAATTACTGTAAAGTTCCAGTAAAATATATGAATGTAAATGAGGCAGCTCCATCAGGACCAAAGAGAGAAAAAATGACAGTACAAGTTCTCATATATAAGTGTTTATACATCCATATATCTAAACTAGATTTTTTTTTTTTACTTCTCAAATAGAGATTTATATATCATGCAATCAGTGTAGAAGTGGATTTAGGTAAATCTGTAAAGTTGCTTGCCTTTGGGGAAACCTCACACACTGGGGGTTTTTTTGGTTTTGGTTTGGTTTGTTTTACTGCCACGTACACTCTGAGCAGAGATCTGTGTATTTAGAGACTGTTTTCCTGCAGCTACCCCACTGGGAGAGAAGGGCCCTCTGTACCCTTCCTCTTTTCCATTCACTTTGTATCTCTTCTTTTTGGAATAATTACAACCTTTTTAACCTTACTTGTCTCTGAAGGAAGGTCAGAACCATGTGAAAATCTTAAAGTAGTTGTAACTTGGATGAGTGTGGGGTGTTCTCTTTGCTAAATAACTGTTTATTCCAGGTACTTTTTAGGTAGTAAATAGGTGAGTGTTATTTTTGCAGCTCTCCACCTTGGATTATTACCAGTTTCTGTAGGTAAAGCAGTTTGCTGTAAGTAGTTGAAGCCTGAAAGGTGTATTAAACAGTCTCAAGATTTTTCTCTGCAATACCCTTGCTGAAATGCCACTTTAGATAATTGTGCATGGTTGATTAATTTTTAATTGTTTTTAATTGTTTTTGTTTCAATGTATCTGTAATATAGCCTGTTCCCAGTTTTTAAATGGTTATACAGTTGTGATTCTGATTGGTAAAAATGATGCTCTTCTAGATGCAGCTGTATTGTAGATGATAGTGGCTAAAATTCTGTGGATGTTCTTTGATTAAATATGTTAGTTCCTATCACTAATATGTCCAATAGAAGATGCAATAATGTATTCAAAGGGAGGAAGGTATTATCCTATGTTTGTATTAATAGGGTATTAACATCGAACATTCACGGGAGTATGAACATGTTTGACCTTGGTGCTATTGATTTTCAGATTTTTGAAAAGAAGTTGAACAAATTCAACACCTGAACAAAATCCCTGTTTATTATTATCCGTTGAGTGGCTTGTAAGGCACGTTGATCGTGCTTATCACCTTGGGCTTTGGGCTTTCACATGTTCTGAGTTTTATGGTAGAAAAGCGCTTTCGCTATTCCTGGCAACAAGAAGTTGCTTGCTATACAGGAAAACACCTAGGCAACGGGTTTTTTTGACTACTCTGGACAAAATTGGTATTGCATATTCTTGTATGTCTGTTCCATTTCCTGTGTAATAAATGCTGCCTTATTGCTCATGTTCTAAAGGTTTTCTCCATTCATACCAGTTTCTCTTATTCATGCCAGCTTGTTACCCATGAGGGCAATACTTTTTAAGAAGCAAGGTTAACATTCTCTGTTGCAGGGATTAAAGAAGCTAGATGTTAAGAATTCATTGTTCTTTTTCTACTCACAACCCTTTTGGCCTGGCAGTACTGCGTGACCAGCAGATATTGAAAGTATGCTTTTGGGAAAGATTTTGAGGAACCGTTTCCCAAATATGTGTTTTCTATTTAATAAAACTCCTGCTTTTTATTTTTACTTAAAGCTTTAATAGTCACACTGTGTAACACCTTTGGCATACTGGAATCTGTTGATTAAACTTAAATTCATTGGTGTTATGTCACTTTCACATTGAAGGTGTTGTTATTGTAAGGATAACTTGCTTGCAATACCAGGGCTTTTGATATCTCATTAAAACATCATCTTTTTCCAATATACCTACGTGCCAGTCCAACAAATCTCCCAAGTCCTTGTGCTTTCTTTTATTTCAAAGGCAATCCATGTACCTGTTCCTCTCACCTCAGCTAGGTCAATCAGCTTCTGCCTCTGTGGGACTCACTTCTTTTATACTACCCCTACTGTAATCATAAAAAACATTAATAAGGTCAACAGCTGTGACTTGAAACTAGGTCCTGAAGGAGTTTTAGGATTGGACTGAGAAGTCAAAAGTTTTGGGGCATGAATATCAAAGAGGCAATTGAGACAGCAAATTCAGATATCAAAAAACAAGTTTTTGGAAGAGATGAGGCTAGTGATGATTTAAGGAATGAATAAAAGGTGGAGGACAAGGGAAGAAGTTTTTGTAACCTCTTGAGTGCTGTCTTGGTTGCCTTCTATTTTCTTGGAGGAACTCTTGACCCTTCATAACTATCTCTACAATCTGTTGACAAAATGAGAGTTTTTTCCCACCAAAACATCAGAGTAAGATGGTGGTAGTGCCTGGGATTTATTCAACCTCCAACTTAATGAGATCAGTTTGGTCTTTCCTAAGTTGCAGGCCAAGCAGTGTTGCTCAGTTTCAGCAGCACAGACCTTGACTTGTGCTGGGTGGGTTTTGGGTCGCAGGCTGGATCTCCATTAGCAATAATATAGCCCAATAGGACCAAATCTGTTGAAGGGTGCTTAGATTTTCCTGTCTGTACTATCTATGCAAGTTTCCAGAGCTTTACTTTCAACCCACTTGTCTGTTCCTATGGACTGAGAGCCTCTTGGCAGTGGGAATGTATGAGGTGTGATCACAGTGTAAACCAAAGCTTGTTATAGTTGATAATTGTGATATTTGCTTCAGATGTATACTCCTTAGCTGTAATGTAGATGTACCTCCAGTCTCATGTTTTCCAGTCCTCTTCAGTACCATCTCTACCGATGTCCCAGCTAGTCTGTGTTATTATTGATTACTTTCCTTGCAATCAGGGCACTGTTAGCTTACTTTTTATAATTTTATGTACATTTCTTTGTAATCGTATCATTGAAATTGACATCCTGTTTACTGTAAACTCTGAATTTGCTTTCTGACTGTTAGTTTTCTCACAGAGTGCTTTCTTAAAACTGATAGGAAGATAGTATGTTAGATGCCAGCACACTGATAATAAAACACATTCCGTTTTTCAAGAGAGATTCAGAAGTTCACTTTCAAAATGTTGGCTGTTTTCCCTTTGGGGGTAGCCTTCCCAAAAGTATTTAATTAAAATATGGTAGCATATTAACTGTAAAATTAGAAGGTTTCCAGTTTCATTAGTAGTTGTTACCATTTTTACATTGAAATTCCAAACTGTATAATCCTCAGTGATTCACATTTGAACAGCTGAAGTGTAAAAATTTTACTGGGGATAGCTTTCCTTTATCAACATTGTCATGCTAGGAAAGTTACTGAAACCAGAATAGTCTTCACAGGTGGGTGCTAACTAGGCCTAGATAATGAGAACCACACCACCATAGAGAGATCTGACTGCTAGTTTATGCAAGTGGTCTGTGCTCTTGGTTGTGATAAACTTGCAGATAACTATGTTTGTGCTGAAGAAAGAGGTGTAAGATGGTAAATTATGTAAAGGACTGGGCCAACAGTATCTTAAATTGGATCCTCAATATTGTGGATTTTAACCTGAGTTTGTCCTAGTCACGGTTTCCCTCAGATAAAATGGAAATAGTGTTGCTACTTCACTTCAGAAGCTTCCTGAATGTGAGTTTGTTCATCCTTGTGAAACTTCTGAATGCCTTACACTTCGATGTTCATGCTTTTTAAAATGTAATTGTTCATATAGGAAGTAGAATGAGTCTGATAGTAGTTGAAGTTCAGCCTGATGGAGAAGCAGTGGATTTTTTGGGTTTTGTTTATCCTCCTGACATGTTGCAGAAGAAGAGGTGAAATACAAAGGGAGGAGTTGTTAATAAGCTGCAAAAAACCACTTGTCCTTTATCAGTTCTTAAGGTTAGTATTTTTGAACAGCAGTCAGTAGGAAAGCAATCAGTAGGAACATGACAGCATCTCTACCTGTACTCTTTTGATGCGATGAAACCCTGCAGATTAGTGGTATAACTTTTACACTTGTGAAAATACTTGCAAAATAGTGTGCTTTCATGCAGCACCGATTGCTTTGCTTTAAGACTTGTGTTCACTCGCTTTGTGCTGAACTGTGCTGGCTTTTATAATATCATGCCAGTTTATGTCTGCTGACTAATACATTAGAAACTTTTCTGAAGAAGTTTATTCTTATCTTGAAAAACAGCAGCAACTACTGTATTTTAATTAAGAGCTTGTGAGTTTGCCCTGGATAGATGCAGTTCCATGTTTACTTGAAACTTGTGTTAAGTGGAAGCTGTTGCTGAAATAGGGTAAGTGTCATGTCCTCTTCTTGCTCGGTTGTGTTGGCACTTGTCCTTATAATGGTGACATGGTGAATCATACTAGGAAATTTCTCTGATTAATCTATTTTTATTTTTCTAGCTAACTTTCAGATGGATCATTTCCCTGACCTGACTCACCGTGTAGTTGCACAAACAGTAGTGCAAACAGTGGGAAAATGTGAGCGGCAGCACAGGGGGGCAGGATAGCTCCCTCCTAGTGGCAGCCCCCACCTTTGCAAGAGTAAATCGGTTATAGAACTGCACCTAAAACTTAGGTTATCACTATGACCAGACTGCAGCTCAACTGGTTTGTATTTTAAGATGTTTTTCTTTGAAGTTCATGTTTAGAAAAGGGCCACTGATTTACTCTCTGTGCCAGTCATAAATATGATTGAATTCAAAATTGCCACTAGGAGGTTAGCTAGTTCCTATTCCTGTGCATTTGTAGTTTTTAAACAAACAGTAATTTTTAATGCAATATTGACTTGGCTAATGTCTGAAACATTAGGTGGTTCCTTAATCCAAATGATACAGTATCTTTGTAATCCTCTTGGGTTTAGAGTTTGAAAGCTGTTTAAAGCTGTGTATTTTAACCAAAATTACACCCAAAGCTTATGATAAACCGATATCCTTCTGAGGCTAGTTACTTCTTGGCTTCTAGGTATTACTCAAGAGTAAAATTATACTTACGGTTCTCAGAGTTCAGAATATACATACTGTGTTGGTGTACAATCAGTGAAACTTCAGATGATGTTAATTTTTAAGCCTTTGAGTTTTCTTTAGAGTTTCTGCTGTAGATTTTCCATAGTGTTTATGCTACATTTGGTAGAATTTCTGTACAAGTAGATTTTGGCTGAAATTCATTCTTTGCAAGCCTGCTTCTGGGTTTGTTTGGTTATATACCAAAATGTGGAGATGGATCAAGCTCTTCATGATTTCAACTTGCACAATGAATATTTGAAATTAATTTTTTTTGTAAACCTTTTTATTTGGGATCCCTTTGGATGGTTTTCAATCACAGCCAAGCTTTTACCTGTTTAATTTACACCATGTGCATAGGATTTTATGTGGAACTGCAGTTGGCACAAATAGGCTTATGTACAGCTGATGAACTTTTTCCTCATTTGATCCAACCATCCTTGCTCCAAAGGAGAATGGGAATTGCTGTGATGTGCAGCAGTGTGGGAAACCATGTTGATATTAGAGCAAATAGATAAATTTCGCGGTCAATGAAGTGTCATATTTTCCAGGCACATACAAACACCTTGTAGTTTCGTATTTGCCTCAACCATACTGCTTGCTTTCTTTTCTAATAAAAATAAAACAACAAAACAAACAAACCCAAACCAACCAATCTTTTTTTTAAGGATTCTATCTAACATTTGGTGTTCCCCTGCACAAGAAGATAGCTTAGCTATTATTTAGTCTACAAAGAGAGAGTTTATAGTTGATTGTATTGGTAGTGAGGGTTTAAATAATCTGCTCTGTAATAATAGGTCAAATAATTATTATCTTTGGTAATAAAAGCTTGACCCACTCAAACACACTCACATTCTAAAAAATTCTAATGTTAATAGGTATTTTGACTGTTTTTGTTGAACATACTTCAATAATTAAATTATTCGTACATAAGAACATAAAATCTGAATTTGTGTTGGTTTCGTAATGAATTTTCCTGTAACAGAGGTGATGATTTGCTGTTCCAGAGCTGGGTAAAATTAAGGGGAGAAAAAAGCTCTTTTTATTGACAGGCAACATGAGTGCAAAAGCGTCAATGTCTGGTTGTCCATAGTGTGTCTGACTTTTTCTTACAAAAGGAAAATATCTCTATAATAAAGTGAGTTTTGCTGGATAGAAAGTCGCAGGTCTTCATATTCAGTAAAATCTTTGTCACTGGTAAATTGCCTCACAATAGGCATTTGTATTTTTGTAGTGAATACAGTCCTGCATTAGAGCTTTAGCATATTTATAGCCTTTCCTTTTTTGCAATCTACTTCCCCAAAAGCCATCTATGGTTGGTTGACTGTTGATGTCAATATATTTGTAGCTGTAGTGCAGAGGAAAGTTTTATACTGATTAGATGCACAGTTTATAAAAAGGGTGGCTTACCACAATCTCTGTCTTTTGCTGATCACCATTATTAAAAAATGCTCCAAATATCTTGTCGTCTTTGGATTTCCTTGAAAATCTGTTTGTATTCTTTTGCTTACAGTGTGCATATTTTATTTCTTAATACACAAAGCAAGAAATGAATCAATTCATTAACATTTCAGTCTTTCCTCGGAATAGATAAATATTAACAATTACTCTCTACCAAGAAATTTGATGCATCGTGATTTAACCCATGGTGAAGAACACATTATTAAATGCTATTTAGAACATGTTATATAGGAAAAGAATGGCATTTAAAAATACACCATCTTTAATACAAATGCTTTAAGTGTACATAAAGCCTTACAGAGGCTTAAAATCGGAAACATAGGGCTCAACAAGGCATGTAAAGATGTCAGTTTCCTTAAATCCTCATTGTGAGAAGAGGTGGATCTTTTTTTTTTTTTCAAAATTAACTGCATTGATGTGCCTTTTTAACTATGGAATGGTGTGAGCTGCTGTGGAGACTGGGATACGGACCAGGTACCGAGAACAGTGAAGATCAGAACTTTCTCAGGGTCTGTTTTAAGGATAGTCTCCAAGGAAATAGCCTTTTATGCTCACGCTGTGCTGAAGAGCGCTTTCATTTCTGACAGAGAAACATGCAGTGATGGTTTCAGCTTCTACTGTACTTAGAGTTCCTGGTTTGAAATGATAAAAATGGAAGAATTAGAATGCTTTGCAGATATTTTCCTTTTGGTTCATACTGTAATTGCTATTGGTTATTTCCAGCATAAACATCTGTCAATAGTTTTGCTACACCTTTCCCTTGGCCACAGTTGTTCTCTGATTTTGCTTGAAAGAGTCACTGGTAAATACTATTTTTGCATGGTTCTAAGCAGCTGGTGGCCTGTGGAGGGTAGACAGCGATTGATAAAATGGGAAGGATACAGAGAATGGAGACATTTAAAAGATGGGTTGGATGGGCTGGCAATGTGAGCAAGTTTGGTATACAAGTGAAATAACTATCACTAGATACAGTAGCATCAAAGAAGAAAAAACTAGATAAAGTTTAATGTGAGGATAGGGTTTCCGAAAAAAAAAAAAAAAATACTGAAAGCTTACATTGCAGAAACTGGTAAGTTTTACTTAAGAAATCATGAAAAGTTTCTGTAACAAAAATTCCATGGTAATTGCAGTAACTTCTGAGATGCTGCAATGTGTCCTTGTCCTTCAGTGATTAGAAGATGAAGTTAAATGAAAAGCATTATCTTTTTTCTTGCTTATTTGTTTTGTTTGCAATGCTCTTATGTAATTATAAGGAAAAAAATCTACACAAATACAATTAATTTCTGGAAACTCCCAGCTCAAATGCTACACTGAAAAGTAAAGGAATACAAGAAGGGAGTAAATTTATGTGTCTTGGTAGTAAGGTGCCTGTCATTTGGGGAATTCATTAAGGAAAGCTATTGGCAAGGCAACAGTTTCATTTACCAATTAAATAAGATATGGTCATAAAAATCCATATTTTAAAGACCAGGGTGTGAAACTTCAACTCAGATATTTCTTTCCATCTCGACATATGGATGTGAAAGCTGGAAATCCAACAAAGGTACAGACATCTAAATGCCTTTGAAAGCAAATGCCTTAGAAAAATACTATGTATTAAATGCAATGAATTTATAACAGATGCCAAGATTCATTAGACAGCTCAAAAACCCCTTGGCTCTAAAGTTATCCAGAGAAGAAGATGGAATTGTCATCTGGAACATATGTTAAGAATGAAGCCAGAGCATCTGTCATGGAAAGCATGCCACTGGGCAGCTGGAGGAACATGCAAAAAGCACCAGCTGAAGAAACCTCTGCACTGCACAATGCCTAAGGTAAAAAAAAAAAACAAGAAAGGGAAAAAAAAAAAAAAGGTGTGACATTGCACTGGATATGCGAAGAGTGGCTCACAGTAGGCAAAAAAGTGCACAGGGCTTTTTGGCTTTTTGATTTTTTTTGGTAGGTGTAAATTGAAGGTTTTGGGTTATTTTCTATTAAGATTGCAGGTAGTAAGGGAATATTAAAAATTGAAGGTCAGAATTAAGAAGTACAGATTAAGTACAGTACTTAATTGTCATGTATTTTAATTTATTTTAGAATTTGTAAGTTCTTTAGCCATGAAAAGAAAAAGAAGATTGTGTAATTAAATACATCTTCAGATACATTCCCACTGATTGGCTTAATCTATAATAGAGCATTTGGGATTACTTGATAAAAATCCAGAATTTTATTCAAGAACCTACAGGTAATGACAGTACTATGGATTTCCTTTTCTCTGAGAACCCCTGCTCTTATCTTTTTCTACTTTTTGTCACTTCGCAGGAGTTTTGGAGTTTCTGAACTAGCAGTTATCTGCACTATACTGTCTTTTAACTTGCCCTAGTGTTAGCCTAATGTTACAGAGGCTTGTGTTAGAAG
Organism: Tringa tobata; assembly: GCA_033628505.1. Lineage (NCBI taxonomy): Eukaryota > Metazoa > Chordata > Aves > Charadriiformes > Scolopacidae > Tringa > Tringa tobata. The sequence goes on from JAHREE010000183.1 coordinate 1,230,288, forward strand.
CACCTTAGCAGAATTTAAATTTCATAAAAGACTTCTAGTTGAATTGTAAGCTTTCAAATCTGTTCTCTCGATCTGTCTCCTGATCTTGTGTTATGCAAAAAAATTTATTAAAATATAACAATCTGAACGAAGTTTTTCGAAAGTAAGTATTCGATAATGTCTTAGACTTGGTAAATAGCATTGCTTTGTGTTCTTTTTTCCCCTTATAATTTTCCAGGCCAAAAAAAGAGAAGTCTTTACTCCGTAACACAGAGGCACTCCCAAGCAAGTGTGTGTGTGTGATGTGGCCTTTTTTTAAAAAAAAAAAATTGGATTGGTTGGGTTTTTTCCCCTTGTTGAATCATCTCATTGATGTTCAACCTAACGTGGGAATGAGTGCTTCCTTTGAGAAGTTTGAACAATCCGTTCACCTTCTAGATGCATTTTATGAATCTAAGTAGTGAACCAAGACTGTTAGTTCCACTTAGCAGGGTAACAAGCTGAGTCAAAGTGAATAGCTCCTCAAACATTTCAAGGTGTATTGATAGCTGCAGCTTTTCTGCTTCTTCCACTTACAGTATCATGAGGGTTACAGTGATTATTTCTTAATGCCTCATAAAGGTGAGAAAAGCTTGCAAATGCAATTCAGCTGCACTTAAAGGCTCAACATTCAAGAAACATAATTTGTTTTTACTTTTCTTTTAAAATATTTACAGTTATTTTTATTCCCTTTACACATTTGGTGTTGATGGAACTCGGTTTAGATGCCTCCTTCCCATGCATTGGAGGTAAGGCATCTAGCTATTGTCTGTCCTTCAGAGCCTACATGGTCACAGTTTTCTGCTTCGAGGGATTCTGCTTCTGATTTATTGTGTATATAGATCCAGTTAGAACTGTAGGTAAAACTTTAACAGATTTTTATCAGAGGTTGTCCATTCTGCCAAATTCAGAGCAGCTGTTGGTTATGTTACATGGAAAAATAAAACCAGCACACCCCTGAATATCTTCTCTCCTTTTATTTCTGTGACCATTTGCTCTTTTGTATGCTTGGCAATGGAAATTTCTGTGTATTTAGTTTGTAATAAAGTACTTTCAGTAGTACTGAAGGAGGTCTTAGATGTCTCTGGAACTAAAAGAAGTGAAAAGACATTGTGGGGTATACTGTTTCAAGTTATGTGTTGACTAGTGTTTTGGAATACAGTTGTCCTGTGCTCACTTCTGAAGATTTCTGCTGAACAGTATGTAACAATAAAAGATACTCAAGAGCTAAAAATACAGGATTACTACATGCTTTGACCTGTGGTCAGTGAGTTGGCAGGAGTAGCCTTTTATTGTTTGTTCAAGGTTTGTTTGAAGAGAACAATTATAGGATGATCATTAAAAATATTGGCATACTATTTTTCAGGAGCAGAGGATTAAAAACATGCCTCGGAGAAAGATAGTTTTTAAGTATCCAGTTGTATTGCATTAAACAAAGTAGAAACAAAAAGAAAACATTGGCTAAATCTTCATTTGAAAAGTATTGAATTCTGTTTATTGAGGAGGTGGTTGTTTATGGAAATGGTGTATTTTTCTGTGCATTTTCCTTGCAGTGTTTTAAAACAATATACTAATCTTAATTTAACAGAATCTTGATCTCTAAGAGAGCGAGGCAACCCCACTACATAGAGGGTCTCCAGCAGGATGGAGGGAGACCCTCAGTGGATATTTGCCTGAGACTGGAGGAAGGATTCAGCCCCCCACTTTTTGATGCAGAATCAAAATCAAACTAGACATACAGGGCGGTAGTTACGACTAAGAGGGGTTGGTGGGTTGATGCTCTTGAATGACTGATTCTTTGGTACAGAAATCTGGTTTGCACAGATGAGAGTGTGTGGGTTCCCAGAGTAGAGCGCTGCCGAGTTTATGCCAGACTTTTGACTAAATTAGTTCTGTAATAAAATCGGAATGTTTCAGTCTTTGTTTTTTTGCTGTGTAGGGTCAGCATGCCTGTGTTATTTTGTCCTTGTCCCTGACTCAACTTTATTTCTTTTGTCATAGCTGGTTTGAGATGTTTTGGGAATTGCCTGTGAAAGAAGACTGGCATTTCCTTCCACTTTCCCTGTGGGTGTACTGCTAAATGTAGTCACTCCCTCCTCCCAGAAACTCTTACCTGTAGTTAAGGTTAACAGGTATATCAGTGTTGGGCAGCAACAAGCAAATAGGAGGGAGCTGACTTCTTCCTGAGCTAGGGAACTATAAAACTGAGTTTTTATGTTGAGGAGATGAGGACATGTATGGATAAAGTCACCTTTTTATTTTACTTCAGGCTAGTATTCTAGTTAAAGTTCAGAGAGAGTTCGCTGCTTCCAACAGTTGTTTCTGTTGCCAGGCTGGAGGTGATGTGACTCAGACTCTTTCTTTGTGAATTGAGTCCACTTGGTCTAGTTGAAGATCCAGGTGGAATGAGAGGTGTTCCATATTTTCCCAATTAAAACTGACTGGAATAAGGAGTATAATTCATATCCAGTTAAAAACAAAATAGAAATTCCCCTCCAAAGCCACTTTTCTTAAAACCTAGGTAATCTTTAATTTTATAATGCTTGAAGATGATCCATGACTGTTGTCAAGGTTGTGCTTATGATGATGAAAGAGTGTATAGAGAACCCCCATTCATTGAACAAATGGACAGTTGCACTTCAGTTGCAATGTGGACATGTGAGTCTTAATAAGAAAATGGGAAAGTATATCACCTCCTCGTTAACCTCACTAAGCTAGGTGAACTAGTACAGCTGTCCTTATGTTGCAAATTACCTACCAAAATAACTAGTTAACTTCAAAAATATTGGCCTGTGTTTCCAACAAGGCTGCCAACTTAGATTATGTATTGATACCTTTTCATTTGACTTAAAAATGTAGTGTTGAAAGAGATTTTGAGTGTTAGTTGTCTGTCCCCCATTTTGATGCTGTGTCAAAACCAAAAAGATCATTGCACAGTGTTTGTCTAGGGTGCTCTTGAAAGCTCCAGCGACCTTCTGACTCAAAGTTGTTCTGCAACTTAACAAACTTTATTTGGACCAACTTTCTAACAACATGTAATCTAAATTTCCCTGCTGATCAGTTTTTGTACTGCCATCTGTAGATGTGAAGCACAATTAATCACTGTCTTCCTTATGAGACTTGCATATTTTATGATTATTATATTCTGCCTCCCTCATATTCCCTACCATATTCTCTGTTCTAGGCTATGCCTAGCCAGTTATTTTAACTGTACTTCAAACTTGATATTTTCTTACAAACAAAAAACTGTATAGTCTTGTTGTTCTCTCAGGACTTACCTCAATTTAGATTTTTTTTTTCCCTAATTTGGTAGAGCACAAAAACTTTAAATGGTGATATTTCAGAGCTTTTATCTCTGTCCCACGGAGAGGAATAAATTCATGTTTTCATTTTTTCCCTTGATTTACATACAAAATCTTTCTTAATATGTAGTATAATGATACTTGTCTCTTACAATATTTGTCTCTTCCGTAACACCATTGCATTGTTTGTTGTTCTCTGATGTTTTCAAAGACAAACAAATTTCTAAATCTGGACAACTTTTCTGAAGAACTCTTGCTGTCTGGGTGCCTCCATACGTGACTGATTTGTAACTTTTTGGATTATTTGTCTTTTCTTAAGCTTTTTTGCTAAAAACTTCCTTACTCCAAAGTTATTTTTTCTCATTTTTTGAGATGTACTTAACTGTTCTGTAGTGGTTTTATTTTTGGTTGATGCTAAAGATAAATAGTTTCCTTCATTATACCCAAATAAATGATCTCTTCAGTGTGTCTGTGACGTTCAACTCACTGACTGGTAAAACCAGAATTCAAAGAAATAAGAAGTGGAGAATTATTCTTTCTTCCATCATCTAAAATGCTGGGGGGGGAAGGGGAGGAACTGAGGCAGGATTAGTTAGATTGGCTTTAATGAGTGGTGACATCAGGGTGATCCAGAATATTTTGTTTATTCTGGGAAGCTGGATGAATAACACTTAAATACTTCTTCTAAACTGTTGATTTCCATCAACTGTGGTAGTGTTATTATAATCTTATCTTTTATTAACACATCGTATTATATTTAATTTTGCCACTGGCTTTTTTCTGCTAAGGATTTCTTGTTTGTTTGTTTTAATGTATTAGAGAGTTGAAAATAGTGTTTAACTGTTTCAGTTTTTGAATCTTTTGTTTCTGTTTGGGATGTTTTAGAAATCTTGGTCTTTTCCAAAGAAAGCAATGACCTTTTTAAAATAACATATTTTTGTGATGTTTTACTCTCAGAAAAAAAAAAAAAAAGCCACAACAAAACAGTTTCTGTTTGCTTATATAAAGCGTACTGATTTCACCTGAGGAAAATAAATATAGTGATACTGTGAGTTGTCAGAAGTGGCAGAGTTACCCTGAGTAATGTTGTACAAAATCTTTATCCAGTGATCACCACAGAGCTCCTGTTTTGCTGAAATTTTAGATGGTCTTTACTTGTGACCCCTACTATCAGGTATTTTTAGTAGATTCATACATAATATGAGGCTCACAAAATCTCTTTGAAAGTGGGGCTGTGCTTAGGTGGGATGTTATTTCAGTGTGTTTACTTCTGTTTGAGAGGTTTCCTTTCAAGTTTGTGCTAGTGCTCATTTTAAAGAGAAAATGTCAGTTTATATTCCATGGTTTTTTGGGGTGAGTGTGTGTGTGTTTGGGTGGGTTCCCCACATATTTGTAAAAAAGGGTTCTGTGCTGTGATGCTGCAATAGGCTTGGGAATGGACTTGATGATCTAGGAGAGCCTTTCTGGTACTATGGTCTCCTTGGCTGTACCGTTGTACCAGCAGTGTGTAAATGTGGTCATACAGGAAATAAGTTTCTGAAGTGTCTCCCTTCTTTTTGTCTTGGCTCTAACAAAATACAGTAGGGACCACCCCATATGTCTGTGTTCCTAGTTGATAGTGTGATACAAGTTTCCTGCATGTATCCTGAGCATTTAACAGATCCACTTCCCTTTTTTGGGAAACTTGCAGGCAGTCTTCTCACTGACATCTCTCTGTCAGACACCTCCTATGCTCAAGCAAGGTAATCCCTAGGAGAGCAGTCACACGTGACTGTTTGCTGGAGAACAGGAGTTCACCTTGCTCCATTTAGCAGTCAGCGACGGAGCAACTGTAGTACCTGAGGCCACTGAAGAAGAGATAATCTCTTACAACCCAGAACAAATCCCTCAGTGAAGGAGAATTCCTCCAGGTTCTGCCCTAGTAAAAGGTGGGGGTTTCATGTAGTGGGGAGGCATTTCTCCAACAAGACAGCTACATTAGCAGGAATTTGCACAGCAGATGAAACCTTAATGTGGAGATTTTTATTTATTTATTAAGGAAACAGTTTTTCCCATAAAACAGTAATTTTTGCCATTAAGTTCACAGCTTCAGCTTTTGGGAATTTACAGAAATACTTGGGATTGCTGTCCCACTAACAGTCCTTTTCCTTTTTAGGCCTTCCAACCGGTGACAAGAGAAGCTCCCAAACCCGCAGATAGACCAGTCAGGTTTAACTCGCTCATCCCAGCTGCCCTAGTATATGGGTACCTAGGAATATGTAGCCAACAGTGAACACTGTTTCTGATAAAAGTTTGTTCTGATTTCCCTTCTTGCTTCCCCCACTCCCAGCCCCCAGCTTTTCCTGTTCTCTGTCATCTAGGACTTCTGATATGATATGAATTTACTTTTGAGGACTTGGATTATTTTGGAGGTAGGAAGTGCCATGTAGTGCTAGCTGGAGATAGGAAGTTCGGTATGTGTTTCCTGGGAACTTACTGTACATTTCCATGTAGAATTCTACTTAAATTCAGTGCACTCTGTCCTCTTCTGATACGGTTTTTGTTGTAGCATGGCATTTCACACTCCATTTGTAGTTTTAGACTCACATTCCCTACTTATTAAGCAAATTGGGTGTTTTAATGTGGTGCTACAAGTGCTCATTAAAGCTATTTTTCCAACAGCTGATCATTATTTCTCCTTTTTTTGATTTTTTTTTTTTAAATTTCCTTTTTTTAAAATTTCAGAAAGCTAGCCAGCAGAGATTTTTATTTCATTTGTTCTCTGTAAAATACTCAATTCCTTTTCCATTCTTTGTTCTTACAGCTCTTAAATGCTCAGAAATCTGTTTTCAGTAGTTGCAAGTAGCCTAAAAAAGTTTTTGTGTTTTATTCTTACCTGTGGATGTAGTTAGATGTTTTGTTTGTGGTGCCAGACACAATAAGGACTCCATAATCAGCTAAATTATGCTTTTCCAAATGGGTCAAATGTTTTGGGAGTGTGAATCAGCTTTCTGAAACCTACTTCTGAGATTTGAAGTCCCTCCTCCAAGAAGCATGAAACAAGGGAATAGAAGAAACGAGGCTGCAAACTTTAGTCATATTGTATTTTTAAATTTTCATAAACTGATTTCAAGATCAAATAGTTTTATTGCATATGAGTGTCCAGTGACCCAGTTGGTGGTGTTTTCAGCAATCTAGATGATGATACAGATACTTCTTTTTAATGTGTGGTTTGACTGCCCATTCTGTAACTAATTTTTCTGGATGAAAGTGACCTAAGCACCTGAATAATACTTGAATATTCTTTTCTTTCAGTTTAACATTGTGGATTTTTTCCTGTGGTACTTAAGTGCATTGACACATAAAACATCACTGAGTAGTGTAAGATGGTGATACTGGAGAAATTTCGAATCCTTGCCTAATTCACTTTGACTTTGTGGTAGCAAATTTTGCCTTTTCTACTTTTAGAACTCATTTTGATAGGTACAATTTCTTCAGAAAATGTACCTCTGGGATGAGCAGCATTTTGTTGTTCCCTTCTATAAAGTAATATTTGCTTAATGGAATATGAAGGATGTGAGTTAGTGCACTTGCACAAATTACAAATAGGAAAGTAAATTACATTTTCAAATATTCACATGTTTTATCATAACCTGAAGATCGTTTGTGGTTTGGTAGGAATGTCTGGACTATGAATATGGCCCTTGTACAGAGAAATATTTTTATAGTGATGCTGTAGTACCTTGACCCGTTGCTTTGTTGCCATTAGGTTTGGAAGCCTTATTTGAAACCCGACAGAAGTGTGGTGATAGGTACAGATAAGAGGTAATGCTTACAGTTCCAGCCATCCTGGATGGATAGGGTGGGGAGGAAGGACCTGAATGAAGACCTGTGAGTAAAATCATTTTAGTTCTCATCAGAAAATGCAAATTGTGACTTGCACTGCGTTACGGGAGTGTAAGGGAAACTGAATAATAGCTATTAAATATTTAATATATCTGTAATAATAAAAACTTGCTAGTGAATACATTTAAGAAGTCTGTTATCAAGCTTTGGACACTGAAATGAGACCAGACAGGAATTATGTTTAAATATCTGAGAGCTCCTGTAGAAACTTGTACTATTGTTATATATGAAACTGTGAGCATATCTTTATGTTTTACACGTACAGCGAAATATTGCGTAGATAACAATACGAAAGCCTGTAGTAGTTAAATCAAACTCTGTAACCTTACTACATCATGTAATTGAATGCTTATGTTCTGCAGGAGGTTTTGCCTGCATGGGTCTTTGATGTCCATGCTGAGCCCTCTTGAGATGAATTTGAATCACTGCCAGTGCATTGCTCTGGTCTCTACAGCTTCTCACAGTGGTAATTTCTTCTTAAACTTATAGATTCCAAGCTATTATGGCAGTGCATTTTAAATATACATACTTTAAGATGGGTTTTAGGGTGAAACATAATAATAAAAGACTGAACAAAGGCCTTGACCTCACAAATGAGTGTAGACTCTGCCTTCAGGTTGGCACTGGCTTCACTGGGGCTTTGTACGGATGCCTCCTACCTTGATGCGAATAGAGGAGCTATGTAGATCCCTGCACCTCAGCAGAGTTTTGTCTGAACTCTGCCTAGGTGACCTGTGCTGATGGCTGATCAGAAAACCTTAAAGTGAGGTAAGCATGACGGATCAGGCCTATCTGTTGTTTGTACCAAGCTTCTGCTGTTATTCTACCTGAATTAGTAAAATCTTTGTTCATTAATGCATTTTGTGTTCTTTCTCTCTAGTCACCAGGATGTTGAAACATCAATAACGGAATTTTACATCCCCAAGGGTAGGGCACTCTGTTTTTCTGAAGATACTGCTCCCCTGCTGGATGTATTAACTTTTTGAGGAGCCTGTGATGTTTATACCTTGGAATGTCTCTAAGTATTGCAGTGCCTAAATAAGGAGTTAGAGTCCACCTTCAAGCAATATAGAACTGTGCTTATGTAGCTTACTCACAAAATTACAAAGTTATGTGAATATTGATATGCATAATTTCTTTAATGTCAAAAATGGAAAAGTATTTTTAAGTCTGCTTTTCACATAATTGCAAACTCATGGAATACAGACAAAACCATAAAATATTCTTTAAAATGTGAAGATGACATTTTATCGCTTACTTATATCTCACAGTATATTGGTGGTCTGTTTTCCAGAAATACTGTTACTCTAATTCAACCCACCTCGAGAGCCGGTGATAAAAATCTTGATGTGAAACACACTTTCGCAGCAGAAGAGTGCAGGTGCAAAATAGAAAAGCAAGCATTTTTTCAAGTGGCATTGATTGTTTTCTCTGCAATATGTAGGAACACCAGAATATTTTTAGATGAAAAAGATTAAAAAATTATCCATTGCGTTTGTGATAGCTTATATGTTTGGGTTAGTTATTTATCGTTTGCAATACCCATAATGCTATCTTAAGCATCCTAATTAGGTTTCAGCTTTTCAAGGGAGGCTGGAAGGCTCTCGTGCAGTTGTGGTGCTGTGGCGGGTGTGTGCAGCACAGCTGCTTTCTGATGTCAGTCGCTATTTCAATGCAACGAAAGTGGGAGAGGAAGAGCATTATAAAGACAGTTTTTAAGAAAAAAGTGTCGTCAGTAAGCAAATTATTTTTGTCTGTGTTGTTTTGATTAGGATATGAAATAACAAGTCAAGTCTGATTGCTACAAAAGAAATTACATCTGGAGAGTTTAACTGGGCCAGTTTCAGAAACTTTTTGGTGAAATGTGTCATTTTGTCCCTGCACTTGGGGAGAACTCTGGGTTGTCTTTACCAAAACTCTCATAATACCCATATTCACCTGACCTTTGAGCAGAGCAGAATCCTCTCTTCTGAGTGCTCTGTATTTGTTAGGAGTTGCAGTGCTGTGTTCAGAGACACTGGAAGAATGGTGGCTTCCCTGTGGAAAAGGGGAATAGCTGCATGGATCAGTGTGTAAGGTGCTCAGTACACGTTGAGCAGGATAAGCATCCCTGGATTTGTTTTTTCCCTTTGCAGGTATCCTTTTGCTGTGCTGATCATGGCATGCTATCTTGTGGGGTTTTTCTTGGAGTTTTCTTGGATTTTGTAGGTTAGGGTTGAAAGACACATGGATAATTTTTACTGATCTTTGTGCTCAGGAATCTTGGCTACCCGAGTGAGGTGAAAAATGTTTCTTGAAAATATTTCTTGTGATGGACTGGCATTTTCCTTTCAGATACATCCGCACTGGCACATGGGTGTTGTGGAAGGGCAAGAAAGGTGAATTCATCGGCATTCGTGGTGAAGGAACTTGGGTTTTGGTGGGTTTTTTATTAATAAAATCAGAAAACGTCTGAAGACTTTGGAGGGGTTGCACATAATATAAAAAAATATTTTTTCTATTAAAATACAGAATATTTTTAACATGTTCATTAGAAATATAAAAAGGGTTAATTAAAATTCCTAATATCAAAAAGGTCTTCAGGCACTAAATGCTACATAATGCTTACCGATGGTAGTCTTAAGATCACTGATGAAGAAGTATAAAGATCATTGTTTGAGAATACCAAACAAAATTTTGTGCTACCATTTAAATCACGTGGCTTGCGTACCAGCTTTTAGTTTGCATGTCCATACACTTACACCAGTCTGAATCACAGTTGATTTTTTGGGGTGTTTGTTTCACCTCTTTGTGACACTGATGTCAAGAAAAGCAAACTAGGTGATGAGGATAAACATTAACATTTGCTTTTGAAAATATATTCATATTCTTAGCACATTAAAAATGTTTAAAATGTTTGTTAAAAGGATACTTTTTTTTAATATAACACAGCTATTTGTGTGCTATCTTCAAAGCATCAAAGCACTTTAAGGACATAAAGCATGCCTGTGTAAGGATTTCTTTGAAGGTAGGTATGATTTGTATCAGAGTGAGGTGTCATCTGCTTTTTTAGAACATTCCTAAGGAGACATGAATCAACACCTGTCTATTGAGGACAGGGAAGCAACCTTCCTGTCTTTCTACCTGTACTGAAGTGTTTGGAGACTGGTTATTAGAAAAATATTTTGAAGTCGGTTTTATATTTCAAGTAGAAACATGCTTAGGTGTGTGATGTTCATCACAATCTCTTTTTATATTGGAAACACTTTTTTTTTTCCCTAAGCACAACACATAGGATGAACGTTTTTAAAAATTAGTGGTCCGCTTATGCTGAAGCACTGCCTGCACACGGTCCAGTTAGTTTGGCTTTTGGTGCTGAGGACAGTTATGTCCAAATCATTATGAGCTCTTAAGTGTCTTTGTCCACTGGGTGGAGTGGGTTGGGGTTGCAGTTGATGGGACTTGGCTCCCTGCAGACTTGTGCCCCACCGTAAGCTGTGGCTGGGTTATAGCTTGTGTTCCTGCAGTTGTACCTGTGTTTGACCTCTCCTGTGCAGAGTCTTCTGTTGTCCGATAATGTATCTTTCACTGAGGATTTTCCTCCTGCCCAGCTGGTTGCACATCTCTCCTTCCATTTGACCTGAGTGTCTCCTTTCACAGATTTTATGGGTATGTATCAGAGATGCCTGCTTTTTGTCACACTTAGATGGTGTGACAAAAAAAAAAACCACAACAACCCAGCTGCTGGTTTTAAAAGGTCTAGGGGAAAGAAACAGAGTTATTTGAGCACCTAATTTCCTTGATCTCTGTTGTTGGCTGGGCTTTCTGGCAAAACTCTGTTTTCTGTAATTCACCTCATTCGCCTCTTTTGCTCATCCATTGCACTGCCTGATGAAACATGTAATTCTGCTGCAGAAGCTATCTCAAAGAGAAATTGGAGCATATGTTGGCTGAATTATAGTTTCCCTGAGACACCACAGCAACATTTCTAAATGTAATATTTTCTAGATTTCTTCTAGAGAAAAATAAAACTTGCATTTTGATTTTGTTTCAATGCAGAAGACATGTAGAAAAGCTACTTAAAATTATAGTATAGGATTAAATGAGTTATGGGGTGGGTGATAGTAATGGTTTGCTGGTTTTAGAGAGCTTTTCTAGGCAGTGTTTTTTTTCTCTTCATTTTTAATGTATGATTTTTTCATATTTTTTGTAGTACAGCTGTACTCATGAATTTTCACTCCATGAATTTTTCTTTTTATGTTGTAAATATTTTGAATATTTATTTCAAACTCAATTTTGTGGTCCCATATTGTCCCTGTATGTTTGACGCTATAGAAATTATATTTGTATATGATGATGTTTTACTGTAATTTGCCCATTATATTTTGTATACCCAACTATACAGTAGCAGATTTAATTAGAAATACTGCATAGTGTCACCTTATTCTTTAAGTAAGAATATAGACATTTCTAGAGAAAAATAGAGGAAGATAGAATTAAAGTTCAGCATCCACGTCAATAATTTATGTTTCCAGCAATTCCAGCATACAGTAAACCTCATGGAAAGTTAGAATGAAGTAAGCATAATGGTATATAAAGGCAATTAAATGAATGCTTTCAAGTAACTGTAGCTGCTGGATTAAAGTATTTGAAAATATGTAGACCCAGATGAGCTTTCAAATTATTTTTCATTTTGGGAGACACTTTTTTGTTCTTTCTTTTATTCTTTCTCATTTTTAATTCAGTTATGATATCATTGCACATGGAGTTAGGGTTTGTTAAATGCGATTACTTTTTTTTCCTTCTTTATTTAAAAAGACTGAGTTTATCTTAAGTTTGGCTTAACTTTCATAGCTCAGGTTTGTAACACTTTCAGACAATTGCAGGAATAACATGGCTATCTTCAGACCTGTTCAAAAATGTATTCCATTTTAGTGTTTCCATATGTGTGCTCATGCGTGTATGTGCATGGTTAAGTTTACATTCTCGTAATAAAGGGTAGTTTTGACAGTGGATGAAGTGATGGGAACCTTCCCCTGAGCTTGGAGGAGAAAATAATCAAGTATTGAATTACTTGTTCTATGTTTTATGGTGACATGTTACATCATGCTACCTTAAGAAAAAGTTGATCAAAACATTATTGTTTCACCCTTTTTATTGAAAGTCTTGATTGTTCATTGAACCTTTAATTGGTAATTCTGTGCAAAGTTAATAGCTTTATAAAATTGTTCCTCAAGAAACTCTAAATGAAAACCTTCAACAATGATGTAAGGTCTTTATTTTCATATGTTTGATAATTTTACGATGAATTACTAATTTTCTTCGAAGAGCTATCTATACTGATGTGCCTAATACTTTTTAAGAATTGAGGAAGTATAGATGGTAAAATTAATTTGGTTTTTATTAATTTTTGTTCATATAAAGACCGAAACTTTAGAGTGTTTTGTGGTAAAAACATTTAGAATTTGTCTTTATGCCTGTATTAAAATAAAGTTATGTTTGTATTTCTTCCATAGGTAATGATTTATTGGATAATTTTTAGATATAAAATGTTGTTGGAATAACTTTAGTGGATCTTCTGTAACTATCACAACAAAATAAATCAGATTTGTAAGTGACATCTACCAAGACTGTTTGTTATGGTTTGTTGTGAGATAGGTGTGACCCCCACTACTGGGATCATAATTTAGTGTGCACTGTTAGATTAGGTTACATATCATTGCTATTTGGTGCTGTGTCCTTGTGACTTTTCCCATTATATTGTATTTAGTTCCAAAACATGGAATGAATCAATTCTCATCATGGCCATGTTAATCTTTAACATAATTCTCACCATTTATTTTGAACTGAGGAGGCAGCTGAAAGTTGAGCTCTTCTGTATTGCTTCAGTATATTGAGATCAACTGAAAGTCCTAATCTTCTCCCAATCTTTTGTCTAAATGAATCACACTGTGATTTTCATTGGCATTCATTCTCCTCAGGATACTCCATGTCCAGTTAAAGTAACTGGTATTTTAACATTGCTGATGTATTCATTCTTTGCTGTATAAAATGATAACTGTCTTTGTAGCATTTTTGTAGTTGAAAAAGTAATATTAATTTAAAATAAATGGTCTTTTTCATTATTAGCTACATATGCAAAAAAAGGAACATCTGCCTTCCAAATGTTATTCAATGGTTGTAATTAAAAGGTTAAATAAAAGCTGAGGCAAGCTTTGAATTTTGAAGCATTTGCAACAGCTAGTAGTCTGACTTACTGCAGACATTTTTGTCAAAGTTGAAAAAGTTAGAGCTAATTAATTTCTTGGGAGACATATGATGAAATTGTAGGTGTGATAACATATTTGAGTAACATATGGTCGTTATGGGGCACCTTTCTAATGACTGAGCACCAAGTTAAATATAGACTTTCCAGTTTTTCACTTCTTCTATTAGTGGTTCTTTGTTACTACAATTTAAACTCCTCTTATTTCCCGTTGTGCATGAAATAGGATTCTTTATATGTTTGTAAGAAATTTAAAATTAATACTACACAGTGCTGTATCTTGGTAAAATTTACTGAGGCAGACAATCTCTCTTTGTCATAGCCTTCTGATTTTGGTAGCATTAATTGAGATTATGTACATTTTGACCTGTGTTTTATAAAACATGAATGTTGCTGCTGAATGTTTAGGTGTGTGTCCACGGAAGTAGGAGTGAAAGCATTTTTGAAAGACTGGTGGAAAATGCATGTTGCTCCCCCTATATGTAATATATTGAAGCTTATTTTAATAAGCTATTGTATTTATTATGCCATAAAAAGGAGCACAGAGGTATTTTTGGAGCAATTTCTCATTCAGTCTACAAAGCAAAGCCATAATAAACTGTATGATGTTTCACGAGAGCCAGTTTTTCTGTTCCTTAGGAGGTTAGTTGTAAAGATTGTATTAGAGTAAATAAATGTTTTATTTTGTAACAAAAGTAATCAGAAGCTTACATAGTTTTAAATGTCGTTTATCTATTATTATAATTTAGAGAAAATTTCCAAATTTATTATTTCAGTGTCAACAAATGGAGCAATGCAGTATATAATTTATTGATAGTGACACAAATGAGGAAGGAAATAAAAATGTTTCAGGTGAAAATGAGGAACAAAATGGAAGGAGAAAAGTGTTTCCTGGGGGAGAGAGTGTTTCCTGGGAGAAAGCTGTTGTTCGTGGTGGGAGAAGGTAAAGGTTGCATATTGTTGGGGGCTAAATATGTGTGGGAATTACGTCAAGTGTAATAAGATATTTTTTTTTGCAGGTCATGCTTTTGTCTATATTTCAGTCTCAAATGAAATGGAAGATGTCAGGGTTTTATTGCTATAAAAATGACAGTTAATTAATTTTGGTCTAAAGAAACTCCATTGCTCATCAGTTTTGCATTGCTGGAGATGATGCTGGATTATCACAGAATCTGAATTCGTAGTAGCTGCAGCTTCACTTTGAAGCCTTGTCATACAGCCTATAACTGTGGCTACGGAATGAAGAAGGGGGTTTAACTATTGCAAGAAGCATGGTAACAATTATTACTTTTCTTACAGGAGAGTCAAAAATCTGTGCTGATACTTAGGGAAAGAGAGAGAAAATCTCATATTGCTTGGAAGGAGCAAATGGAGAATTATGTCTTGTTAGCAATGGTATTAGTGGAAAGGAAAACAGCCCGAGAAAGATAAGGCTGGGAGTGCCATTTTCATGCAGCCAAAACACCTAGCACTGTGTACTGTGTCATTTAGACTTTGTTTCTTACATTGATTACCTTTCTTTTTTCTTTTATGTAATTTTTGTGAAAAGGGGGCTTTAATATGTTTCTTGCTTTTTTTGTATAAGATGCTCAGATGATATTTTCTGGCAGGCTCTTTGGCTAGAGAAGAGAAACGAATCATGATTTCTACCAATGAAATTGTGTTTTGCTGTTTGCTTTCCTTTCATTATGCCTGGCACTTATAACATGTTATAAGAATTACTCATGAAAATATTTTTAATGGATATAGAAAATTTCGGATAGAGTTAAGTTTCTTACAGCCTACCTCCTCTTAAAACTCTCTAGTTGATCAAACTATTTATTTACTGAAATATTTATTTCTGCATATCACTGAAGCATTAAGAGCATGATCACAGAAATAAGTGGAAGGACTAGAAGTGGAAGTCTAGAAGTCTTACTTGGTTTAACACTTGATGATTCTGCTTTTTGTTAAATTAGAAATATTTCTGTAATCTTTAAATGATAATTTTGTCTATGTAAAGTTAACTTTGTGAATAAGTTACTCTTTTGGTAGCAGAAAGTGATTGAATACTTGCTTACAATACAGATGTTGGGATGTGGGTGAGGAGGAAGACCTCCTCCTCACCCACAGTTATGTTCAATCCTGATAAGCCTGATATGCTGTATACAGGAGACATTTTTATTTTTTTTATTTTAGCCTGTTTGCATAGGAGTGACACTTGTAAGTTTTTATTTTAGCTTGTTTGTCTACAAGTATGTGTGTTTAATTCTGAAGCATTTGCAACTGAAATTGTTGATAGTATAATTACTATGCATTAATTATGGTGCCAGATGTGATGAGGTCAGGTCTCCAGGTATTCACATATTTAGTTATTTATTGTTAAAAATTGCTGAAGCCCTGAAGGGACTAGTGATCGGGGAGGAGGGTGTATGTTAAAAATCTAATTTAAAAAAAAAAAAGCATCTTGTGGCACATGATGAACTCTCACATCTAAGCATTTTTGGATGCTTTCATAGCCATCTGTACAGGGAGGATCATTGATTATGCATCAGCCAGATAAAAGAGATCATTCTGATACATTTCTTTCTTCACCAGATACCATTTTACTGCAAAATAGTATGGTATCTTGATCAAATGATAAAACCAATTTTTTTAAAGGGGTCGTAATAAAAGCATACTGTATGAAGAACACAAAGTAGATGCTACAGTGAAAGGCTGAGTTTATATTAGTGGTTTCTGATAGCTGTATAAATCATAGGAGGGAGGAAAATCTTGATCAATCTCATTTAAAATAAGTCACCACCAGCCCCGCCCCATCCCACTTCTGGTGAGCTTTTCCCTAGCTTCTCTTCTGAGTTGAAACATTGTAAAAACAATTTTGACAAAACATTGGTTTCTACTTAAAACTCTGAATGTTCAGTTTAGCGTTATTTAGTCTTTCTAAGTTATGAAATAATGAAAAAAAAGACGTATACAAAGTCACTTGTTATGAGAAACATATTTGCCATCGCCATTTGTTTAGGAAGATAAAGTCTAGTGTATTAAGAATGTACATCATTTAATTAGGTTCTATAATGTACAGAGCAAGCAGTAGTTTACAAAAAGAGACATGAAAGAAAGATCCTTATAATTTCATATGGGAGACAGACATAATTTAGAATGAATTCCTGTTCTGTTGCTGATCACTTTGTTAGAGGTGTTAGATCACAGCATAAACTTCATTTGCCTGATATAAGCCTCATAATGATTTTTTTTTTTCTTAAGGAATTCAGAATAACAGAAAGGAAGAAAGCATGATTTTTTGTATTCGTTTGTTTGTTTTCTCTTTAAAACAGTCTTTCAGCTTTCTGTATTGAAATAATTCCAAACATTCAAATGTTAAAATGTCACATTTGACATATGACATTTCTCATTGAGGAACAGATCTGTGTTTATAATTTTTTTGTCGTTTGGGGTTTTTCTTGGGGCGGGGGGTGGAATATGATAACTGTTCGCAAGTTTTGTACTTCATTTTAAAAAAAATTATATGAATTTTTATATTATAGCTCTTTGCTACCTGTTGGAAAAAAAATATGGAATTGCAGAAAATAAATAAAGGAAATTGTCCATTTTCTTTTTACGTTTACCTCAACAGTTGCAACACTGTGAAAGACAAACTCATGTTTTAGATGATGTATGAGCTGCAGCAATTTCTGTTGTTGTACACTTCTCTGTTATTTGATACTGTGAGTGAATATTGTTATTGCAGTTGCCACTAAGTGTGGGGTTTTTTTGTTGTGTTTTTGGGGGCTGCTTTTTTTCTGGGAAGATCTCTAGATACAGAAATGCAAGAAAAAATATAGTGTGCCAACAGTTACTGTTTGAAATTAAAACATGAATTAAAATGTAGGTAAATAATAATGTAGCATGGGAAATTCACTGTAAAATATATACGCATAGAACTAAGACTACATTTAATGCACGTACAAGGTAGGCTTTCTAATAAGTAATTGTTTGTAAGAGTTCTTAAATTCAGTGTGTCTGATGGAGAATTTGAACACATAATATGAAACAGAATTGGGGTCAACTCCTAAATAAAGAATAAAGGAAATACTGAGTACCTCCTTTCTCAGTGACAGGAGCAGAGCTCCCATGCTAATGTGTATGTACCTGAAATAAAGTCAGCTTTAGTTCTGGTATTTTTTAAAGTTTTGAATACTTCACTTAGCTTCACTTAATAACTAACTACTCGGCCTTTTAAAGGAGTTTGGTTTGGATCTGCTTTCCTATTTAAAAGCCAACTGAAAAGTAATTATATCACATGGAGTTATATAATTTCTCAGTTTGGGTTAGAACAGACATTGGCACTTGAAATGCAATTGGTTGCTGTAACAAGCTCTTATCTATAATAAGAACTAGCTACTAGAGGGGAATGAAACACTACTTCCAGTGGTTTTCACAGCTGTATGTGGCCAGAAGAATGTTACAAATCTGGACCCCTAAGTTCAGATCTTTTGGGGAAGTGTACTTTCTGACCTTGCCACTCACTTTTCTTTCCCTTTCTACTTAATCCCACATTCCCTTTCCTTCTATATTCATACTCTCCTCTTTTGATTGTCCTGCCGCTGTTCATTTGCACTTACACTGGCCAGAACTGGCCCTCTTCTTTCTCTTTGTCTTCTCAGACCATTGTGAGTCCCAGCTCTTGCTCCGTGCTCCCAGCTCATTTCTATGACTATTTTGAATTTCTCTCAACTGCTAAACTTTCTTGCCATCCACTTGCCCACTCTGCCCATGTTGTGCTTTTTATTTTCTGCTCCCCATTGCCCCATTCAGAATTCCGCAATGCATTTGTCCCAACTTGAATTATTCCATGTGGACTGCTTCTTTAATCTCTATGCTAGCTGGACATCGTCAAAGGTAATGCTTGGAGTGCAAGAAAGAGCCTCTCTGCTCTCATTCAGTTGCCTGGCACTGTTGCAGAAAATCGATTGTCAGAAAGAGCAATTTCAGGAAATGACCTGGTCAGTCCCTGCATCAGAGGAGAGATAATGGTCTGCGTAACAAGCCTTTGGAGAATTGGGGTGCCAGACTCAACAAGTCTTATCTTAGCAGGTGTGAAGTGATATAGATATAAAAAATTTAACATTGATCACATTTGGATGGCTCTTCCTACAGACATCTCTGATACCAGGTGAATCCCCTGCCAAACTGCAAGTTCCAAGTCAAATTTCAGAGCTTGGTTGCTAGAGTTTTTTGACAGGAGATTTACTATGTTTCTATACTATAGCATGACAATGTAGCTCCCTCTGAATTTGCTGAGAAATAACTGACTTGAGTCGACTTGTTTCAGATTGTATTTAACTTCAGCTAAAGCAGTGGAAAGATTACCTCTAGGTAGCATGAGAATTGGCTTAGGCTGCTGAGGTTACTCCTGTTCAAGGAGGCAGTGACAGCCACACTTCTGTCTGTTCTTTCATGCTTCAAATATGGTGACACTGCCCTTCAGCATTCTCAGATTTTCTTCCAGAAATTAATGGTTGTTACAATGCAAAGAAGGAAGGTGGAGAGGTTGAACTGTCTTGACATATTTGTCTCTGGAAAGCTGAAGGTAATTTAAAGGGATTGATTTGCATTATGAGGAAAAAAATGTTTCAAAATGCAGATACGAGACTTAAAATTTAAATGTATATAAGCTAAATATGAATATTCCATTTCTTTGACAAAAATATAATAGGTAAACCAGTACAGAGCTCCAAGAGCTTTTAAAATGTAAATGTGTTTAAGAGGATGCATAAAGTATATAGATATATGTAATTATATATTTATTTTCCCCTTTGGAATGAAATTGCCTGAATTTCAATAAATCAGAGTCTTAAAATTCTTTAGCAGGTGTAGTTTTGGAAAATTATTTCTAATGTTAATTGTGTAAAGAAATTGGGTAGTGTTTACTTCTTAGAAGTCCAAGACTCCTTGTTCTGCCAAAATAACGTGTGTAATGTATGACAGTGTAGGTAATCGGTTCACAAGGGAGGAGTATGTCCAGCATCTCGTTTCGCACTTTGGAAGTCTGCAGTCCAGATGACCAGAGAATGATGTTTACAGTAGATGTCACTTGGGATTTTTCTTTACATAAGCGTAAGAAGAGAGTTTATACTCTTGATGTTTGATGTCTGGCAAGACTCTCAAGGTACGTGGTGGCAGAGTTGTTACTTCCTTTTCTCAACTGGTTCTATTAATGTAAGAAGGCTGTAAGAGTGTAAGAAAAAAAAAAATATCAGGTGAATAGGTTCAGAAGAAAATGACTTGAAGTGCTTGTGTATGCTTGCTGAATGTGCTCAATAAGGAAGTACCATTTAGCATGGCTATTTAAGGACTTTGCTTCCAATGGAACTATATTTCTGTTCAAAAGTGGGGTTTTTGTTGCCTGAGCTCCCAAACCTGTTTCTTGTGATTTATTTATTTTTTTTTAATCCAGTAAAATTTTTTTTTCTCCCACTGTTCTCATCCTTCCACTGCAAATACTTGTTTAGATGGAAAATGTGACTAAATAGTCTCTTTCACATTCATATACTGAATTTTCTAACATCTGTTTAAATGCTCTTCCCTTTCTGTTGCTGTCAAGATCTTGTACTCCTTCAGTCAAGATAGTCAATAGCCTGCTTTCCTGGGATAAGCCCCTGATTATCAGGGATTTTCTCAAATAATGATGCCCCTTCTGCGAAAGATGTAGTTGAGAATGACGGAAATGAAACAAGACCTAAAAATCTAGAAGGGGGATTATATTACTAATTATAACTGTGCTTCTAGTTGTTTATAAAAATGATAGTATTTGTACTGGAACTCTATGGACAGAGAATACAAAATGAAACTACAGAGGTTCTTTTTCAATGCTAAAAGTACCAGTTGTTTTTCTCCCCCCACCCAATATGTATTTTTTGCAAGGATATTCTTGTATTGGTCAGACACTGAAATCCATATCATCTGTACGTTATACTTTCTCCTGTGTACCAGAATATTTTTGGTCTCTTTGTAACTGCCCACTTGATACAACAAATGTGGAATTTGGGCGCCTAATTACATTTGGAAATTGCATTTTGAAGCAAATATGGCTTACACGTGGCCAGCTCTCACTGAAACAATATGTGAGAGCTAGGATTCACACAGCAGAAAACCTTTTATCTATTCTTGAAATAAACAGTATTCATGGTTACAGCACCTGTGTCCAAAAGTTAAAACACTCTAATTCTAATTTTTGAGAGACTTATCCTCTGTGTCCAAGGGTTTAGAGATCTTCACGTAGGTAGAAATTAGAATTTGAGAAAGTGTCTCTAATGTGTTTGATACTGAATAGAAGACTCCTGTCTAGAAGCATCATTCACAAGAAGCCACTTAAACACAAACCATTTAACAACATCCGTCTCCAAACTAGATCTTGTGACAGTTGAAGTCCTGGAACGTGTGCATGAATGAACTCAGTCAGGAGCTTACTGTTGACTCAGTTTAGTTGTATCTGCCAAAGTGACCTGTCCTGCAAATTAACAAGGAAGTAAGAATAGCACCACTGGTTATTCTAACGCATATCCTGCCTCTGATAGTAGCTAACATTTGATGCTGGGGAAGAATATAAAGAAGAGGGAAAGATGTTAAGTCCTTCTGCAGTTCTTCACAGTTGGCTTTCCTCTTTACTAGCCTGAACATCTTTGTGTAATCACCAGCTTTTGTTCACCACCTCTTACCTTCTTTTACTGGACATTTTTGACTATGTTGGACCCGAGAGTAGATCACTGCATGTCTCTACCAATGAACTTGCTTTTAATTGTGAAAACTGATCATTTGCTCTGCCTTTTTGATGCCTCTTTTCTGACCCTGGTTGATTTTTATTTATTTTACTTATTTATTTTTATTGTGAGAATCATCCTTTTTGTCCTGTAGAAATTTAGGTTTTTTAGGTTAAGGATATTGTTCAGTGTTGTTTGGAAACCTACACAGTCTATATCAATTGGATTTTTTTATGATCTAAATGCTTATTAGCTATTTGAAAAGAACCCTCAGATTTCTTTTTACAGAGGCTGTTTTGAAAGTTTTTCCATACTTAATTTGTCTGCCCACTAATTCTGTTCTTAAGAATAGTTTATACTAATTTGCTGAATTCAGATGTCAAGATTTTTGGTTTGCAGTTTTTCTGGATGTCATTTGGAAATCAAGTGAGAATTTCTTTAAGTGATGTAACAATTGGAAGAGGGCAGAAGAAATCCACATTGCTTAGGAAAATCTGCCTCTTGAATTATCAACAGGTGTAAGCAAATGCAAAGGCAGACCATCCTTTAACAAAGGCCAAATGTTTGAAAGACTAGTCAAGACACCAAAGAATATTTGTGTTGAAGAAGAGCTGTTGCCTTTTAAATTACCTCATTCGTCTTTTAGCAAGAAGAGATTTGACAAAGCACTCAATCTGATTTCTTTTATTAACATATAAACCTTAAGAAGTTTCTGGCCATGCTTTTCTGGCACAGCCACTTGGGTGAAAATCCTCAAAAATGTGATCAAACTTGTAAAGCTATAGTAATTAAAATCCTTTTAAAGCCAGCGTTGTCTGAGGAGGAAGTGAGTATACATACATGGGATGCTGTAAAATTGTCATTTGTCAAAAGGGAGCAGTGATGATCAGTAATGGACAGTTACGGAATTTGCTTGTCAGGACATGTAAGATGTTCTCACCTGTTCTCAAAACCTTGCAGTGGTCCAGGAAGCTGAAACACATTGTTGGACAATCTTTTTTCCTTGGTACTTTCCCCTCTTTTTTTCTTGTCATTTTCAAAGTTTTTTTAGCAAAAGATAGGGAATGAGATTTAGTTGTGAACCCAAAATCTGTTGTGATCATTGTGCTCATGCATCTGGTGCGGATTGTGTTGAGGGTATTCTCTTTCTTTGCAGTTGTTTTTTGAAGATTCATGAAGTGGACTTCTTCACATTGGAAGAAAATGTAGAGCACTGGCTTTTAATGTTTCAGCAATTTGTTCTACAAAGTCTCTTAAGTTTGTAGGCTTGAATTAGTTTGTGGGTTTGTTTTAGAGGCAGTTCTTAAAATAGTTGGAAGTACAGTAGCTCTGCACTTACATGAAGTGAGTAAAAGGAGATTGAAATATTAGAGCAGGGTTTGAAACAGAATTACAGGATGATACTTACTGGAGAACTGAGGAGAAAAAAAAAAAAGGAGTTTGAGAAAATGTATTTTATTTCTTCCTTCCTAAAAGAGTGAATCCAGATGAAGTTGCCTAGACAAGGTGGCTTACTTATGTAATTTATATTCCAGATAGCAAACTGCTCCTGTGCTGTGCTCAATATATAAATATTTACCACAGTATATTACATATATATTTATATATTTTATATATATTATTATATATATATTTATATATTTTTCATCATCCCAAATGATGAAAAAATCTGGTGGTGGTTTTTTGGGGATTTTTTTTTGTTCTGTTTTTATTTTTTTAATTAAAATGTACTGTAAACATGAGACTTCGTCAGACCTGCATGGCTTCTCTGTATTTTAGACATCAGCTGATATTTTGCTGGTTGGCGCATCCTTTTGAAATTGTTATGTGTTCCAACTGCGGCTGCATAGTGCTGAGCACAATGATTTTGTCTGTTAGCGGATGTAGAGGTTGTGACAGTGTATTGGGAGTGTTGTAAGTGATGTCAATATGTAAAATTGTTTCCCTTATGACCACTGTGATGCTGCATGTTATCTTAATAGGTTTCACTTAATGTATGGCTATTCCTGATTCTAGTCAGCAATCAAATGACTATAAATCAGTAGTGCAGCCTTGGTCTAACATAGAAGCTGCAAAACTTTGAGAATTCACTTCTCTGAAAAACATGGTGAATTTACCTCAAGGCAAGAGCATGGGAGAACTGAAGTAAGGACTTCAAACTGCAGAGGAAACTTTGACTTTCTTCTTCTGGGAGTTTGTCTTCCAGTGCCATCAGTCAGAGTTTCATCAGCCAGCTGCGAGCCCCTAGGTGCACATGGCTACGGAAGGGGTGTGAGGCATGTGCCTTTCACCAGGACTGAAAGCATGGCTGAAGACTTGGAATAGTTGGGGTCACAAATTGGTGCAGGATTTATTGATTTTATTCTTTTTTCATTAACTTATTCCTGCTTTGTACAAGGTTGTGAAATTCATCAGATAAAGGGTTATTTTTCCATGGTCACATAAGGCCTTCTTGATCACTTTGGAAGGTTATGATACTTATTTGAGTAGAAAATGCCTCAGTTTTACGTAATGAAAATTTGATGTTTTGGACCCAAGCCACCATTGACGTTAATGATGGTGCAATTTCAATTGCTGTTCTGTGGGATCTGAGGTTTCATGTACAACACTGACTTAAGAAGCGTTTTGCTCAGCACTTCATTAGTAAGGAAGTTTTCCACAAGACCTTAACAATCTGTGAACATAGAAGAGTGAACAGAAGTTGAAGATGTGTCATAACAAAGCTAGAGGCTTCAGAGAGAAGCTCACTGATGCAAGACATGCATACCATGTTTTGTAGACGTCGGTGGCAGATGTACTCAGGGGTCTGACTTAAAAGTTGAGAGGAAGACTTGGGAATATTTTCAGTGATCTTTGTGTAAGTTTTGTGTAGGTAAGTGTCTGTGAAATGCCCTTTCTGGCCAGGGATTAGGATGAACACTTTGAGATATGAGGAAAATTAAGGTATAGTAATGAAAGTGATGGATTGAAAATAATACAAGCTATGCTTTATTAAATTCTTTCCTTAAAAATATACAGCTCTATAACCTAGTTCTCATTTCAGTATTTTTAATGCAGCTTTAAATATACATCCATGTATTTATAAATATCACACAGAATTTTGTTTTATCAGTTATGTAACTGTTACTCTGTACCAGTTCTCCCTCTCGCTCACAGTAACATTCAGAATGAATGAATTACTGTGGGTAAAATAAAGTTAAAAAAGCAGCCACCCCCTCAAGATCAAATGCCAAAAATACATAGCTGAAAGTTCTTTTCTTAATGCAGCTATGCAAGGAATAGTTTGCAACTTCAAAAACATATTAGCAACCTTTCCTAGTTGGAGATTTAGCCTTGGTTTCAGCAAAGCTGTTCTCTTAACTCTCTCTTTAGTTTGTGGTTTTATCTGACAAGTTAATGAGCAACTTTACACTTTTTCATTAAGTTTTGAACTGTAATGTCTAAAATCAAAATCCTGTCTAAAAATCAGTAGATACATTAGAATTTTTCTTCATCTCATCTCTTGGAATTCTCTATAGTAAATACCCAGTAACACAGGCTCTCACTAAGCATACATGTAAAGAGTAGAATAATATCTCATGCAAAATCTAGTTATCTTCAGTCTTCATCGTCCTGGAAAGTAAGACAGCATTTCCTTTTGGGGTTAATGACAGATGTTCACGTGTAAGAATTCAGAGTGTTTAAACTGTAATTTCCCATGCAAAGGACTGAAGTTTACATCACCAGTTGCAACGGAAACGTGGTAAAACGGGGAATGTAAATTATACAGTTTCTTAAATTAAAAAATTGTCTGAGCTCATAGTTTTAGCTAAATATTTACAAAAAAGTTGACATGTATTGTAGAGCTCATAAAGTAAGATTTTACTGTTTACATAAAAATCAATAGTAAGAAAGAAAATAAGTTAACATTTTGTGTAGCTAGCAGATAATGTCGCTGCCTCCAAAAGCAGAAATGATGTGAAAGATTGGAAAGGAAGTTATTGCTTCCCCATAACCACTTATGTTGATGGATTAGACATATATCAATTGCAGTCTTAAAAGATCTGTTGTCTCCAAAAAAAAGAGAATTTCAAGGTGTTTATGGCAAATCTGGGCAAATAGCACTTTTCAGCACTTTTAGACCTGCAGCACTGTTTCTTATGATTTCCTTAAAATAGAGGTTTTAAGTATACGATATAGGGCTTGTTTGAATGCAGACTGGAAGAAAAGCTGGAGAATCGAATAGTTTAGAGCCAGTACACCAGAGTTAGAGTGCCTATGTCAAATTGGACACATTCTGTATTTTACAATTTTTTTTGTAATCTTGTTAATTGAATTTTGGATCTGTGTGTTTATTTGTTTAGTCTTCATCCCTACCTGTGCCCTAGGGGGTTGAATTTCATTGGTGATGCAGGGAATGAAAGTAGACTCGGAAGCAAACAGAAGCAAAACATGAAGAATGTATTTCTTTCTGCTTTAAAGAAAATGCAATGACAATTGTACATGAAACGCTCTTTGCCCGGTGTGGCACTAAAGGAAAGGACCGTGTTGTTGGCTGTGTTTCTCAGTCTCTTAAGCTCCCAAAAGAAGTCCAGACAGTTTGCTGACCTCAGATAGACCTTTAAGTCTCTGACTTGTCAGACAAGAGGGACAGCGCTCTTCATTGGCATTCAGATCACAGGCAGGCACTGGGCTCAGCACATAGCCAAGAACTGCTTTAGGATTTAGACAAAGCCACTCTGGCAAAACATCCCAGTTGTCAGGGTAGCTGGCAGTTTCCTAAAGAACTGTTACATAATGGAGAGACTGAGAAAAGCTTTAGGATGCAAATTTTTTTTTAAAAGTAAAAATTAAAAACAAAAAAAAGGAAAAAAAAAAAAAGTAAGTGGCCGTAATTTTTGAAAAGAAACATCCATACCTTCCCCCCGGGTTCCATCCCCTTCCCCCCCCGCCGATGATCTCATTCATTGTTTCCTCCTTCTGTTTAACTTCTCAGGGTCATAAATGTAGTTTGGTGTTTAAAACTGTAGTGATGTCACTCCAAAGGTATTTTGTGGAAGAGGGGAAGGGAATTATCTGAAAGTATTTGGGAATGAACACTTAGAGATTTATTAGCTTTACTAGAGGTCAGCTATTTGCATTTCTTCTTCTTTGTGCTTAGTGTAATTTAAACTGGGAATTCAGCTATAGAGTTAATGTTTACATTTGAAACATCCCGTGGAACAGAAGCGAACGTTGTGTTTATTGCTACAGCTGCCTCCTCGGGTGAAATCGCGATCTAAAGTCTCACTGGTCCCCAGCCAGATTTACAACCTGCCCCCATGTGCCGACCCCCTTGCACAATGCAAGGGTTTGACACTTCCTGGTACTGTTCCTCCCCTGCAGCCCCAGAGTGACATCAGCCTGGGCACCGCTCCGAAAGCCGCTCACAGCCCCTGCCCGCGCTGGGAATGGGGTATAAGAGGAGCAACTGCTTTTGCACTGCATTGGGGTTGTGAAAGTGAGCACCACAAAGGCTACTTAAAAAGAGTTGCTGTGCTGTGGTTGGAGTGGTGTGGGGGACTCTGATCTCCATCACAATGTGCTAGCTCTGCCATGAATATTTTGGCGTAAGCAAATTTCATTTAGTCAGCCTTAGTTGTAAACGCATTATAGTGTTTTAGTTATAATGTGGCCCTGATTAACAAACTGTTTTTGAAAGTGTGCTTGTTTTAAATATTTGTACAAGTACTGTTGTCTCACCCCCTTTAAATACCTTTCAACCACTAGACATTGCTTATTCGTTAAACAACAAACCGGCAGAGTACTTTCACCCAATCTGCTGAAGAAGGGTTACAGAGAGTATGTACGTTTTCTGTAACCATATGATCTTTGTTTTGGGGTGGGGTTTTTTTTTTCAGGAAATGAGGAGGAATGGACTATGGAGGCAGCCAGAGAACGCAATTTACATCACACATTTTTGTAGGGAGAGTGTACTTCCAGAAGTTTGGCCTTTGAGGAAGGATGACACTCTTCTGCCAAACCCCTCTCGTTGGGTAATTGGGAGGGTCCTTACAGAAACACTTCTTCATTCGCCAGCTGCATTTCTTACCTAGAAAACCAGGACACTAAATTATGCTTTTTAGCTGGTCTCTAAGCAGTACTTTCCCCATTGCAGCAAATCATTACAAAGAGTAAATGACAATGAAAGATCAGTTTGGGAAGTCTGAACCATTGATAATAGAATCATAACAGTATCAGTAATCATGCCCGAAAGATGTTGGCAGTAGTCACAACCCAAATCTTCTACAGGTATGGGGTCTTGCCGAAGTAGACATCCACTAACCTGTTCCTCTAGTTGTATTTCATTTGGGTTGCGGTTAGAGGAGTCCTCGTGGCCAGGGTAGTTCGCTGGTCCCAGTTGCCAGGGCTGTATGAGCAGCTACAGCTTTACGTGGTCAATATTGTGTAGGCTTCAGTGCTCTGTAAGGTTTGATTTCAAGACTGCACGGTCCATGCCAGAATGTTTTTGACAGACTTTTTAATTGTTCCTGCTAACTTTGTTCACTGTTAGTTGTTTCTAAAAATTGGGGTGCTAAATGGGGTCTAACTGCTCCCATTAGCTACATCTCTCAGCTGGCTCTGTCACCTGGTCTGTTAGCTGCAACTCCTCTGTTGCTTCAGTACATGCAAGGCTTGTGTAGGTGTGATGCTTTGGCTCATGCTAATCACTTACCTTTTTTTCCTGATGGATGCTGGCGAAGTAAGTACTCTTTGGAGTCCTGAAAGGAAAGACTGATCGTTCCCTTCAGGCTTCACCCTCCTTGCTTACCTGAGCTTTTGGAAGGAGCAGCTGGTCCGTCCTAAAGTTCCCCAGGCTTCCTGAGGAAACCCAGCAGCAGATCTGACCTACTCAGATATAATGCACTTGTAACCACTGTATAGTGTTTTGCAGGAGGAATATGGTCTTAAAACCTGCAAGTCCAATATGAGACTTGCTAGGAGCATTAGTTAAGAACACTGCCTTGATACAAAAATGTCTCTCCTTTTCTTGTTTTTAAGAAGATCTCACATTTCATCAGAACACATGGAAAAAATGGAAAATCTGGATGCAGCATTTATGGAAAAAGGTTTAAGAGAAGAGTGTAATGAAATGCAATAAATCAGTGGTAACTGTAATCTATAAAGCTCAAAATGGTCTCATGTTAAAATTATGTTTGTTTCTTCTTTGGCTGATTAGTATATTTCTTATTTATTTGACTGATTCACTTCAGACTTGCAATTTCAAAGCATTTCTTTAGAATGTTTTCCTGTTGATCTCATATGAATACTTAAGTATATGCCCGGTAATAAAGTGAGTGTAAACGTATGCATAGATGTTTTGTGATGCTACTAGTTTGTAAAGCTTTAATACTTTTACCAAATATTGTGTATTTCTTTGCAAATGCTCATAGAGACCTCCATTATATACTCTTCTTCTCCCTCTCAAAGCTTTTACTTGAAACACAGAAACAGTACATGCTTTTCTGTGTAAATGGGGTACCAGGCTCTAAACTCCTCCTTAAGTTGGAATTCAATACAGTATTTCTCCTAATTATTTTTCTTTGAGTCTCACAAAGTCTTAAATAAACAAACAGAAAGCGGATGTGTCTGCGTGTAACTTTAGGCATGGTGATGATATGAATGAGTAGTAAACACCCTGATAGTCATATATTCTGTTTAGCATACAGCTGATTTACTTGACAAAAAAAAATAACAACTATATTTGTATACCTACGTGGAGCTGTTTAAGCATTTCACACCTGTTTGTTCCCCCTTTCCAACACCTTCATGCGGTGACAGTAGAAGTTGCTGTTCCCATCAGAATTCTTAACTCTTCTTTTTTACTGCAAAATCAGAAGGGTTATCTTAAACTATTACATATCTGTTCATGCGCTGTGACACAGAGATTATGAGGTACTTGGATTAGCTAAATTGATATCTGGTACTCTGTAGAAGAGGGAAGAAGGGGGTGTTAACTGCAACCTTTGCATATGCATTTCAGCTACGTCTTTCCCTGTAGCAGCAGTGTTCATCTGAGTGAGCAGTGGTGGTTCAGGCAATTAACTGACAAAAAAATACTGTATACCATGAAGCAAAGTCTAGCTCCTTGAATTTCCTTACTGTAGGTCAAATGAATGGTAATTTTGATCTCTGCACTGTTTGCATTGAAACCACTGAAAAGTGGCTTGGTGCTACTATATTGTGAAATTTGATTTGGGATTACGGTGTAAGAACTAGGAATACAAATCACAAAGATGACTCTAATACAAGACAACATCCTCTAATTTAGAGCTGTTAGTGTAGATTAAAAGCTTAAGATAACTGAATCTGATGTTTCTTCATATTTTAATATATAAGATGTAGATATAGTTATCTGTATTTTTTTATAACTTGTCGGATTTTTCTTTCTGTCAGAAAAAAAAAAGAGCAGAGAAAAAGAAACATCCATGTAATTGCAGGGGTTGCTTGTACAATTGAAACTGCTGGATTCACTATCTGCATCTTTGTCGTAACAGCAAACGGTGAAAATGAGAGTGACTATTGGTTTGTTATGCTCTGTTTGGATGTCTTAAAGGATGGCGTATCTCTGGAAGAAGCCCAAAAATCAGCTTTGACCAGAAATTCCTAGACATACAATGCTCCATGCATTTCTGTAGGAAGTCTTGTAATATTACAACTTTTTATTAATCTTTTTGGTTATTCTTTCAGTCTTTTAGAAAATAACTACTATGAATACAGTGCATATTGCTTGGCTGGTCTAACAAAACTGAAGCTTTTGTATAATTTCCAGCTGAGCAGAAGTTGGTGGGAAGGAGTGGACATTGTTAAGAATTTGCAAAGCTCTGTAAATCACCTGGTGTGGACATCCACAAAAATAGAACTCTTCTGTTACAGATGGAAAAAGCATTAGGAGGACCTCAGGTACATTTTGATATCGGTAGGGGATGTCAAATTAACCTGTCAACAGTAGGCTGTCTCCCAGTCTTGGAAAGGTGCTGTATCATGGATTTTCCTGCCTGTTTCACCCCAGGTGAAAGAGCCTCTTTCTTTCCATTGCGTGTAGCCTGTCCTTTTTCTAGCACTATGTATTTATCATCTTTAGCCCTTCCTCACAGCTGTGTTCTTACTCCCTGGGCTGGCCCACTCTTTGCTTGTTAAGCTTTTCATTTGTGAAAAAAATCTTCTCTCAGCAGGTGCTGAATATGGAATTATTCAGTTCAGTGGTTAAAATCTGGCAAATCATAAGGTAGGAGAATGGGATGTTAGCTGTCTATAGGCGGCACTACGAAGCTTGTGAAATTAGCACATTAGGGTTTGGCTTTGGAGAAGAGCCCACTAGACATGTTTGTTGTGTGTGTTGAACTCACCTATAGAAATCCATCGCTGTGGTGGAGCATTTGGAACTGCTGAAAACCAAGAGCTGTGTAGATGTCATGAAAGGCTGAGTGAGAAGCAGAAATGGAAAGACAATTGAATACATCATTTTAATAAGAATAAAAAATAAGGTAGATGTGCTTTGTATGCATTTTCTATTCATTAAACAGAGGGAAGCATGTGGATTCTGACCAAATAATTTTTAAAAACATTTGCTTGGAGCATATTGGAAGGAGTAGCTGTCTACAAGAAAACCTTTCACCACCCATTGTCTGATAAAACTAGAAAACCAAAAGTAAAGTTCTTGTTATTAAAAATAAATCTTGTTAGTTCCTGGGAAGATTTCTGTAAAAAAAGGGAAATCCTGAACATTGAAGGTTTACCATTTTTATGGTGCTATTTTGGCAGTTATCCTTGTTTTTCTTATTCACGATGAGTGTTAGATGAGTGACCCGACATTTGTAGGACTGTTTTTTAATGCAAACATCATCTTATAACTGGTGGCACTTTAACGATAATTACGAACTTACCATAGTGCGTACTGAACCAAAAGAACAGTGATCTTTAAACAGGAGGCTAGAACCTTAGCTTCACTTGAGTTTACAGATTGCAACCAACACAATACTGAACAGGTACAGGGGAAAAAAAAAACCCAAAGTGTAGGAAAACAGCTAATTATAGTAATTGCAGCTGGTTTCAAAGTACTTCTAACAGTTTGTGCATAATGCTTACTTGAAAGCATCAAATGGGCGCTAGTTGTGAAATAGAACACCTGTTTGTTGTTGAGCATGTGTTTATGCAGATGATTTCTGTTGTCAAAGCACCTTGATGTAGAGTAGTCCTGTTTACATTTACATTCTCCCCAAAGGATTAACAGTGTTCTCTCAATAAATTTGCAGTCTATTCTCCTCTCAAAGGCTGCTGTTTGGAGGGTGGTGTGAACGAGGCAACAAGTGCTTGCTAATCACTTGAATATACATAATTAGCGACAGTCTGGTGCACTGGAGTCTTTGTACAACCATAACAATACTGATTGGCAGCAGCAGATAACAATAGTCGTGGCAAGGTGCTATTTGTTGAATATTTGAAGGTGTTTTTCTTTTATATTTGCAGTGGGCATTTTGAGTTAATTATGCCATTATTCTGGAACACTCTTACTATGTTGTGTTAATGTCAGAGTTAAAGATCTGTCATGTGGCCTGTTGTGCACAAAGGAATAAGACCTTCAGTAGAGCCTTTCCTTCTTTTGAGACCGAGCTGGATTCTCTTTTTTTTTTTTTTTTTTTCCCTTCCTATTTTTATATAACCCAAAGTCAAACTGTGAGGTATGTCTAAAAATTTGGGAGATGAATGTGAATGATGATATTATTCTTGTATTCTGCAGTGATCAGTTTTATGACTGGCTCTATTTGACAGGTTCAGTGCTTTAGAAAACAAATACAAAATGATTGATGATAAAATTTATGGATGATGTAGACTTCAATGTAGTAAATAATATTAAGAAAATTATCTGGATTGCTTTTCATGTTTTTAATGTTCAAACAAAATGTGTTTTAATATGGCAAAATGCTTAACATCAATTTAACTTAAGAGAAAATACTAGAACAAGTAGACTATGAACATCTAGAAAATACTGAGTCACTGTGGATTCAGCGAGGTTAAATTGTATCAAACTAATCAAATTTCCTTTTATTGACAAGGTAGCAGTCTTTGTATAGTAGAGAAGCTTTGGATGTCATATCTTAGATTTAGTCAGACTTCTGATACTCTGTGAATACCATTTTCATAAGGAAATGAGACATACATTAGATGAAACAACTGTGAGGTTTGTTTAGATGAAACAACTGTCAGGTTTGTTTCTAAGAACAAAACTGTTAGAAAACTGTGCTGAGTAATTATTAAAGGTTTAGTATCAAAATGGAAGTAAACATGGAGTAGAATTTTCACTGAATTTCACTGAATTTATTGTAGAGTTGGAAGGGACCATAGAGATCATCTAGTCCAACTCCCCTGCTGAAGCAGGATTGCCCAGAGCTAGAGCATGTTACTCAGGACTGCATCCAGGTGGGTCTTGGAAATCTCCAAAGAAGGGGACTCCACAACCTCCCTGGGCAGCCTGTTCCAGGGCTCTGTCACCCTCACTGTAAAGAAGTTTTTTCTCATGTTTGAGTGGAACCTCCTATGTTCCAACTTATGCCCGTTACCCCTCGTCCTCTCACTGGCAACCGCTGAAAAGAGTCTGGCTCCCTCCTCCTTCAAACCACCCTTTAGATACTTATGGGCATTGATAAGGTCTCCCCTCAGCCTTCTCTTCTCCAGACTAAAGAGTCCCAGCTCTCTCAGCCTTTCTTCATAAGGGAGATGCTCCAATCCTTGAATCATCTTTTGTTAGGCTGTTTTCTGACTGCTGCCTAGGCAGTACTTTAATTGATGGGGTGAGTAATGGAAAAGAGAATAGTTATTGTTTTGAGGTGTCTCCAAGATGAAAGGAACTGCAGGCATGCTGGAGGTTGGGATTAGAATTCAGAATGGTATTGGTAATGTGGAGATGTGGTCTGTGAGGAGCTGGAAGCTATCCAGGGTGAGCAAGTTTGACATGTACTGTAGAATGGTCTACTTGACCAAGCAATGGATGGAGAATAGGTGGCTACATAAATAGTTCTTCAGAAAAAAGTCCAGTAAGTACCATGGATCACAAGCTGGATATTAGTTATATCTCACTGTTGCGAAGAAGGCAAACACAAGCATGCATAATAATAATAATAAGGGCCTGTATGATGCATCTTTCTGCTCCATTGAACACTTAAGGTCTTAGCTGGACAACTGCATCCATTTCTGGATGCTGCAGTTCAAGATTATAATGACTATAAACAGAGACCAGCAATGAGAGTGATCAGCAATTTAGGGAGTGTGACCTATGAGTATAGGTTGAATGAATTGCAATTACTGAGGCTAAATAAGAAGAGAGAAGTGATAATATAATCTGTTCTTCATGTGCACAGCAGAGAGGAGAAAGAAAGGGTTTTTAATTAGGGTTTTAAATTGTTGCAAGTCAGTTGGCTTACAAACCAGGAAAACTTTTTTCAAGGAATCGTACCATGAGAAAAAGCCTGCTGAGTCGTACCAGTGGTCCATTTAGCCCGGTATTCTGTCTGCAGCAGTGGCAGAGGAGTTGCTGTTTAGGGAGAGCTTGCAAGGTTGGCCTTTTTCATTGCCATTCATTCCCCTTGCACTTTCCCAGTGTCCAGAACTGTTATATTAGTAAAGTTAGACGATACAGCTCTGTGTGACCCTTCTAGTATCCATTTATGGACCAGTTTCACCAAGTGTCCTAACTATTGTGTTGTGGTGAACAACAGTTCCGTGCTTACTGCCTTCGTGATTTTGTAAATCTCAGCCTTTTCCTCTCTGAGCTAAAGAGCCCCTGTCCTTTCATCTTCTCTTAGAAAAGGCGGTTGCTCCATCCCCTGGATCATTTTGGTTGCCCTTCTCTGTATTTTCACATAATTCCACTACAGTCGTCCTGAGATGTGGAGACAAAACTGCACATGTAGGCACAGAAGCGTTTTCCATATCAGCAAAATGACGTCCTTTCTCTTGTTCTCAGTATCCTTTCTGACATGCCCAACATTTCTGTCAGGTTTTTTTGGCTGCTGCTGCACATGAACTTATGATTTCATAGAGCTGTCAGTGGTGAATCCAGGACTCAGCTATAATTTGTGGTTCTAAGGTAAACATTGTGAAGTATAGTTTAGGTTATTTTTTTTTCCTAGATACACTACCTTTCATTCATGTACCTGATGTTCATTTGTCACCTTTACTCACTCAATTTTGTGACACCCTTCTGTTTTTCCATGCCGTAGACATGCATTTGACTATCCACTGTAGGGTAATACCATCTGCAGGCTATAAGATTTCACAGATCGCACCACTGTCCAGGTCACTGATGAAGATGTCATATAAAAATGATCCCAGCATGGAACCCTGGAGGACCTCCTGACTGTCTTTCTTATGCTGAAGAGCTACCATTAAACCTTATGTTTTGTTTTCTCTTTCTTAACCAACTTTCTGACTGTATGAGAACCTCCTTTCCAATCTTGTGGCAACTTAATTTCTTTATTGTATTTGGGAAGGAACGTTGACAAACACATTATGTCTGCTGGGTGCCCTTTGCCCTCACGTTTATTGCTCCCCTTGTACAACTCCATCAGGTTAGGGAGGCAGGCTTTCCCTTCATGGCAACTGTGATGACTCTTTCCCAACAGATCCATGGCTTCTCGTGTAGTCTGTGACCTTACTTATTATAGACACTAGTGACTTACCAGAAGTGAGAGTCAGACTCTCAGGTAGTTTCTGGGATCCCTTCTAGAGTCTCTTTTTGTTTGAAAGTTGTATTAGCAATCCATGGGTCTTCTGGGTGTGTGGCTGTTTGTAATGAAGGGTTGTACTCCTTGGCCTGCACCTCTGTGCTTTCACCTTACAGTTCCTTCAGCACTCCTGGCTGATGCTCATGCAGTCTTGGTGACTTACTGATATCTAATAATTCCTACATGTTTACATTAAATCAGCTAGCTTTCACTTGACAGCTACAGGGAATGGTGTGGGTTTGGCTATCTTTCCAGTGTGTTTAGCAATAAAGATCAGGGCAAATAATTTGTAGTGCTTCTTTGCAGTGGCCTTATTATCCTTGAGTTCCTTTTCTGTGCTTTTGTTATCAAGCAGTCCCACTGATCTCTTGTCTGGCTTCCTGGTTTTGATGATGAGCATCATTTGTAAGAAGCTCTTCAAATTCTTTCCTAGCTCTCTTAATTTAATGTTTACGTTGCCCTGACATATTCTATGGTCTTTCATTTCCCTCCTTATTTGGGCAAGCTTTTTATTCTTAATACTGACCTCTTCCCTATAATCACCTTTTTAATTTTTTCATTAAGACACCCAGGTGGATTTTGTGGGGAGGGAGAGGAAGGGAGGAATTTGTTTTCTTTTTGAATTGTGGCAGCCATTTTTCCTGGTCTTACAGCATTTTCAGTAGTCTTCTGCTTGTTTTTAAGGTCTTTGCCTTTTTTTTTTTTTTTGTCTTTTTCTCATTTTTAGCTATATTTTTCTGTTGATGTTGAATATTTACATATCAGATTTACTTGGGCAATTTCTTCCACTCCAGTGCTAAACTTGCTAATGAAGCATTCGGATAGATTCCTGGGAGACGAAGTCTTCCACTAGAGAAGTAGTGTTATTTTAAATGATAAGTTAATAGTAGTTAAAAGTCATAATAGTCATTTCCATCCTTTTTGCAGATCCAGGGGGATCTGTGGACTGCTTTGGAAGGTCCTACAAAAGGTTACTGGGGGTGAAAAAAAAAAAGCCAACTTAGCCAGGGTATAGGACACAGCACTCCTCTTGGTATTTAGGACTCCATGTTTCTGCTGGAAGAGAAGGGTTAGGGAATTAGGGTTCTGTGAACGGAAAAATTTGGAAACCTTTTGAGTTAAAAAAAAATCTCTGGGTTTTTTAATGCTTGTAAGTCTTGAGAGCTCCTAGTCAAGTTCTGCAAAAAAAGGTTTCTGCAGCCTCGCAAGGTGCATAGTAAGAATACAGAGAAGTAAATTAGCGTAGGGAGATGGGAATTATGAGTTCCATTCCAGTTGCTCTTTTAATATTTAATATTAAAATGAATATTTACATCCTGGAGAAATAGTAGAGAAGAAAAATGATAGTGTTTTCAGCATTGGAGAGAATGACTTTAGAACGTGAGATTCTGAGAGCCTGTGTGGATATTGAACAGTATGGGATTGATTTGCCATGAGAAAGAACCTTAATGGGGAAACGTAAAGAGCTCTTTAATGTAGCAGCGTAAGAAGTAATAGAGCTTTATGGCTGAGTGTTGAATCCAGATGGATTCAGAACCAAGATCAGGGTGGCTAAGAGAAAGATCTGAAAAATACTAAGGAGAGCATCTCAATACCCTCAAAACAAGACAGAGTGCATTTTGGAAGATAAGCACTAAAAAACCAAATAGTTTTTTACCAGTATATGCATAATAGGGGGAAATTCTGTGGCTTGTTTCCTTGAGAGGATCGTACTGAAATACAAGATGTTCCTTTTTGTCTTAAACTTATATGATAGCATGAATAAAAATCACAAAATGTCCTATACAGATTTGCACGAGATACTCAGATTAGCAATGAAATGTGAACTTGTTGAGAATTTGTCCAAAGTTTGTTCAGTGTTATTCAAATGAAACAGTAAAAAGCCATTTGCTCTTTGCTGAGTTACCTGCTGACATGCTGTTTAAAAAACACTCTGTCAATATTAAAAGATAAAATTACTGTAGTGTGTTTAATAGACTTTGTTAGCTGGGTACTGCTGTGGCCACCAGCTTGGTACTTTGGTACTCAATATCATGGACAGGTAGAGCTCTCTAACTGTGGAGTGTCCACATTCTTCCTTTGCTGTATATTTTTGTATTCTCATTATACTAATTTAAGCCCATTAGTCCTTTATACTTTTCTATGTGAAGCTACTGATTCACAGTAATAAAGTAATTTCTTAATATTGTTTTGACATGTTAAGTAAATGGAGTCGTTTAAAGATGCAGTAAAGGTGCTTTCTCTAGTGTGTGGAGTGTTGCTGGGTTAAGAATGAAAATGTTGTGTTTGTGGTAGCACAAATATAGTCTTAGAGAGAGAGTGAGCTAAAAGTATTGTGTAAGTCACTGTTAATTTTTCTCCTTAAATGAAGGTGGGGGTGTTACTATTTATGCGCTTTCACCTAAGGAGCAAATGCCCATGAAGGATGTAACCAGGCAGCACGACCATCCTTTTACAAACAGAGCTGCAACAAGAAGCTGTATGTTGTCTGCTTTGGTGCTTGTACAATCAACAATAGATACACATGTAGTCCTCCCACTTATTACTCACATTACCAGATCCTTTAAGCAGATGCCCGGTGTGTTAGGGAGAGAGAAGTTTTGAAAACAGTATCCAGAGTATGTTTTCTTTCTGTACCTAATCAGATCTAATGGTATGCTGCTAATGAAGGAGAGTTTCAAACTGACCCTGCTTGGACCATATCCCCCTTACCACCTTGTGATGAATTTAACAAGACTTGCCAGCTGATGGGGTCAGTTATCTGATCTTGCTGGAAACTGCCCTATTCCTGCGCTTCTCCAAACACCCCTACCCCCCCCTTTTTTTTTTTTCCTATTGGACTAGTGAGCTGCATAAGTGATGGATTGGACAAGGAAGACCACTGGACCGCAGGACTGGAAGGAGGAGGAGACAGGGTTTCTCCTCATCCAGATCAGCTGAGGTATAATCAAGAATTGCAACTGGAATTTTCTGGGGCATTTTGTTGGAACTGGAGGAGTCTGAAAACAGACTTATTTCAGGGGAATGAGAAACTTCTAGAGGACCAGAGTGCTTCTATATCTTACTGATCATTGCTCCCTTGACCCCACCTTATTGTGCCCCATATGGAGATAAAAAGTACATTAGAGAATGCCCAGATCTCTGGGAAATGTTGCTCCCCTTAATCATCTTAGATTGTCTGAAGAGGGTGTGCTATCTGTAACCAATAACCATGTCACTAAATTTCAGTCATTCCCTATCAAACTGTGATCTGTTGGTACAAAATCAAGTTGTCACTGAAAACTAAATCATCCGGGTATAAAATTTAACTGAATTAAACTATAAGCATACAAAAGAAAAGCTTTTGTTGAAACTGTTTCAGCTGTGCTGTTGGTGCCTGCTATTCTTATGTGCACACTTGGTAAAAAAAACTATGGAAGACTCTTAGAGGAGATGAAAAATTTGTGTTGCTTCTCCCTGATGGGGAACTCAATTTCCCTGGGGAATGGCAGCATGGAAAAATGCATCAGCATCATAACGGGCACTCATCTGCAGCACGACCTCCAGAAGACAAAGCAGCGTTTTACCTCTCGGGATTAACAAACATGTGTCAGCTTTAGTACCGTTGTTTGGTAGTCAGGTGATAGACTGCCCATATGTCCTCATACCTCATTCTGGCAAGAAATTTTTTTTTTCTTCTCATCGGAATTTGAAATAAGAGCATGGCTTTATTCTGTTGTCATTTGTTCCATTTTTTATGTCACAGATATGAAATTTTAAAAGAAGTTTTAAGAAGTTCTGTATGTGAATTTATTTTTCTCAGTGGAAGTCTTTACTGGAAAGGCTTCTTTCTTTGGTTATCTTTACTGGGGACATACAGAAATTATTATAGAATGTAGGTGACTTGCATTAGTAGAAACTTAAGTGTGTAATCAGTTATGCTAGAAATGCTCTAAATAAAGATGAATGCTTAAGAGTTCTTCAGGCATCTACACAACTCAAATCCTTTCCCACAGTACAGCATCGTCCTTTTGGCAGTTCCATGCTCCCAAATTGCATAGGGAGAAAGGAGAGAAGGAAGAGGGTTTTTTTAAACACTTGCAACTTGCATCTAAGTGAACAAGTCTCTGTCTTTGGTATTTGGACCAGTGATGTGAGGATTTCTTGACATAAGAAAAGTAATTGTTTAGTAGCTAGTGTTTTGCAGTGGGGAGAAATGGAAGATAATAGGTTGCTTCGAAGTATCGTGAAGTTAATATGTTTAATTTAAAAATAACTGCAAGCTTAGAGGAACTGTATTTTCTGTCTTGTAGCACTTTATCACTGGCATTTTAGTACTCTGAAGAAATAATTTGTAGTTCATTTTAAGCAAATTAGAAGATGTTACATCAGTGGTATGCAAACATCATTATTAAAGGCTGATGGAAGCATAAAGTACAGATTTCTCCTCACTGTTACATGAGTTTCTAATCTCCAGTATAGATCAGACCCTTTTATTTCAGCTATTTAGATTTTACCTAATTTATTATTTTTAAAGGGAGTTGCAACCACGAGTCTTAATGAATGATGTAATTCATTAAAATAAAAAAAGCCACAACTATCTCCAATAAAAGTTTTGATTAAAATGGTCATTTCTGAACCTTCTACAGACAATATCCGCTCAGATGTGACAGCATTTGTGACATCACCAGTACAGACTTTCACAAGGATTTTGAAGTCAGTGTTGTAAGTCAGTTTCCATTTTGTTTTTATTAATTAGAAAATTGTGCTGTTCACTTTCTAGAGCAAAAAAGGTCCACTAAAACATATCAAATTTGTTTAGTTAATGCAACAGTAATGCAAATATATTTTTTGAAAATTACAGTTCCTTATTGGTCCCTATTATCTTGGTGTCACAAATGTGAAATATTTGGTGCTATTTAATTATTGTATGCATAAGCAGAATTTCAGAAAGGTCAGATGTAGGAGGAGATTATCAGTATTTTGTCTTGTATGAAATTTGACTTCTGCATTGAATAAAATAATTGTAGAGTTTGCTCAGATCTATTTCAGGTCATCCTATATGTTATTAGACTGCCTTTTGTATCAAAACTATTTTGAATGCTCAGTCATTAAAAGCTTTTCAATAATTCAGTTTAGGAGAAAAATGTATGCTGATAGTGGAGGAACGACAAAAAAGTGTGTCTGTTAGTGGAAAACCAGTAACAAACCTCATCCTGAGATTGGCTAATTTATATGCCTTATGCAGGTCAGTCATCTTTCAGTTTCATCTTGTGGCTGGCATTTTGGGGTTCATAACTATAGCGCTGTTTTAAAAGTTTCTAAAGTGACTGAAAATGAGGCAAAATTTTTGTGCTAGTAAAATTGCAGGGTCTAGAATTTCACATCTCTCTTTATCAGCCAAGCTTTCTTATAATTCAGAAGACTGCAAAACTTGAAGGAAAACACTTTTTAACTCCTCACTTGCCTGAATATTTATTGCATTTGTAATATAATGAAATCATGCAAGATAAAATATTGTAAAATATATATATTAAAATTGAACTGTATTGTGTTTCTTATGTGGGTGTTATGAACAGTTTTATTCATTTTAAGGCATAAAATATTTTAGAACTATGTAGAATCCTGAGGTTAAAAACTTGAGGGTTTTTTTTTAAGTTTCTATTATTTTTAATTATAGTCTGCAAATTGAAGAAAATACTGACCAAATTGTTCTTCTCTTCTTGGCACTGTTTCTAGTACAGGAAGCGTTGCATGGCTAACTCAAAATATCAGTTTATATTGGGATCTCTGTGTTGCTAAGAATTTGTTAATATCATTAAATTGTAATAGCTACTTCACAAATACATGTCAAAGTATTGTATTTATAGCTTTTTTTCAAATTGCAAATTTTAAGTGATTTTGCAGTTATTTGCCAGAATACAGATATTCCTTACGGTTTACATTTTTTTAAACTTATAATTTTTGTGTACATGTGTAAACAAAATGCTGTCAGAATATTCTTTGCTTGTATAGAATCTGAAACTGTATTAGGGAAAATCTTGGTTTAATATTGCCTTAGAACTATTGGGGCAATGTTGTTTCGAAATGCAGTTCATCTTGGAAATTTTAATCACTTGAACCTGATTTTCTAGCTTAACTGGAAAACAAGAATTGCAATCACATGGCAGACCAGCAGTTCGATTAATTAGTAGTTAATCTTGATAAGTTGACGCTGATGCCCCTTCTCCCTTGCATCTCTCTTGCCCCCAGCCAGTTATTCCTTGTCTCTCCTTTGTGCTCATACTTGCTGTACAGTGAGCTGAAATAGTTTTGATTTGGTCAAAACCTATTTTCTTGTGGTATGTTTTTGGTTAGATCATTTTGTAGACTTGCCTGAGCTGTGTGGATACCAGTTCTGACACAGTGGAGCAGGAGATGGGATGCACCGCACACTTCCTTTGCAAGTGTTCTTCGCCTTCCCAAATGGACTATGCTGGTAGTGGATTGTATTTAAGGTGAACCAAAGTGCCCAAGGACTGGGACTTTAATTCACCATTAATACTCCCTGGCTAGTACCAGATTTGTGCTCAGACAAAATTGTGTAACAATTAAAGGAAGAACCTTCCTATGTTGAATTTTTACTCCAGTTTCCTGAATGTGAGATTTTAAATTTTGTAAGAAAAAGCGCTCACACAATTTTGGAGATGCCTCACAGTGTTCAGGGAGAGGCTGGCATTTCGTGAAGGTGCTAGTAGTTGTTTGGTGCTGGATTGGTGGGAGAGGCGCTGGCATTGGCATGGTGCAAACTGCTAGTTACGTGGTGATGTTACAGAATCCAGCTAGAACTGTAGATGCTGTATGTTTGAAAATCTGTTCCTGAACTCTTCTGAAAATGTGTTCCTGTGAGATGACTGATATTCTAATATTGGCCATTTGTGTCTTTAAATCCTTTTGTTGTAGTCCTTCCTTTGAAACTGAAGCCTAATCCTGTCTTTCTCTCCTCACTCTGCTTCTCTCTGACTCCATTTTTTTTTCTTCTATGTTTTGCCTCTGAATCCCTTCTGTTCTCTTGCCATTTTTTAAACATAGTTAGCAAATCTGTAATTTATGTGTTTATCATGGAATAATAATATTTTCAATGTTCCTAAAATTGTGTAACTTTACAAACGATAATATTTTCTTTCTTTCTTCTCAGGACTGCATACTTAAGAATAGGTTACATTAATTGCTCTTTAGTGGTTAATTTAAGCCTAAGCACAGTGTATGAGTATTTCAGGTTATTCCTGCGACTGTTTATTAATTCAAGGAATTCTTCACTGTATTTCATCTGGTGTTTCTCAGCTCACTGGCATAGTTTTGCCACTCTGAAATTCTTCAAATTCTTAATAAACCTGAGTAGTTCTACTGTCTTGCGGTATATGCAGTGGTTTTCCCAGAACACTGTTGTAATATATATTAGCTAAAAATGTTTCTAACAGAGAACTGTTATCATGGACTGAAATTTAACTATGTAATCCTATTTTGTGCTCCTCTTTTTACCTAGTTTCCTATTTCTGTTCTGTTACACAGCTTTTTTTCTTCCACACAACTACTGTTTCCTTGAACTTACTAAAAGCTTTTTCAAAGTTGAAATGAATTGTGTTGGTTAGTCTTTATCCTTTTTATTGTCTTGACATTCTTAAGGAAATCCCATATGCATGATGGACGTGATTTTTCTACTCAAAGGCAGTTTGTGTTATTTAAGTGTATGATTAAAAACAGAATTATAAATAGTTTTCTTCAATTACCATCCAGCAAATTGACTTGAAATTTTACATATTTTTCCTGTACCTTTTTTTTGTTCTTCTTGGGTCATGGAGTGTAATTCTCCATTTTAACTGTTACTATTGAAGGGTAGCCATTTTTTGCTGGTAGTTTTCACCTCACTTACAATTTCTTAGTAATTGTGGATGTATTCTGCCTAGTTCTGGGACTCCTTAGAACCTAGCACTCAGGTCCAATACCTCTTTTTGATCCAGAGACAGTGAAAGTATGTGTCTGTTACCTGAACCAGATTTCTGTTGTCTTCTGAGGTAAAGATCGGTAGGAAAAAAAATAAACCATTCTGGTTCTTTGCAAATACCATTATCTTCAGTTGCAGTTTTCATTTTATGTCTGGTTAAATTTTTACCATTTTTTCATCTTTTATTTTGCTTGAGTTTTTTATTTCCCTTGTTTGGAAGTTCACTACATCTTATTTTCTCTGAGCAGTACTTCTAAGATCTATTGATTTTGTCATTTAACTACAGTGTTCCCTTCATTTAAAGAAGGCTACATTTTCCCAGCTCCCTTCAACTTGTTCCTTCTCTTCTGTGATTCCAGGATGTTTTGGTGGCATGAGCAGGGTGAAAAGCTGGAAGTATATGGTAAAGAGCAAGCAGACCTTAATGAGCTATTTTGAATGTCCTTATAAATGAAGCATTTATTTTGATTACAAAAATACTGTAAAATACGATCCAGGAAGAAAAAGGGGCTGGAGGTGGGGGAGTGGATTTGAAGTCTTTGTCTCCCTCCTGTGCCCCATGCTGAAGTTCAGTTTCACCTTTAAGTATATGGAGAAATTCCTTTCCCAAGTGCGATGGAACTGAAATATTTTGTTGTTACTGTTAAATGGTTCTTGAATTAATTCCTCTCTACTGCATGGATGAAAAGGAAAATACCTCCAGCTCACGCGTTTTAGAGCCAACAGCATCAAGGAGTATTAGTATCAATAGATTACTTCTCTGAACTTTATTATGTGTGATATTTAGCCAGTTTGAGAAAAATAAAAAATCCTTGAAGTGGACACTATTTAAATTTGGGGGCATGGGATTTTCTGCAATTAACTAGATTGCAGTAGTAGGCCAATATATTAAGCTCAGGCAGTTTTGCTGCTAATTACACACAACTTCTCTGGAGTATCGGATATTCAAATCCATTTTATGAATATGGTAGAGAGAATAACAACTGTAAAACAAAGCACTGTGCATGTAAGTGACTGTTAGCGTGTATTTCAGAAGGGATAAATGCTCACCATATGGTACAATTACTGTGTCCAAGTTTTCAAATTAGCT
This sequence comes from Tringa tobata, assembly GCA_033628505.1. NCBI lineage: Eukaryota > Metazoa > Chordata > Aves > Charadriiformes > Scolopacidae > Tringa > Tringa tobata. The sequence continues at coordinate 1,274,274 of JAHREE010000183.1, forward strand.
TCTCTCATCCTCCTTATTACTGTCTTTAAAAAGAGAGGAAAAAAACCCAACATGATTTATCTACTCTGCAGCAGAACTCTTGACGCAAAACAGCAGCCCAGTTCTGTCCAGTTTTTTTTTCCTAGCATAATAGAGGCTGTCGGACTTTTTTATACTAATTACTGTGTGAGCCTCAGATGAACCCCCTTCAATTCACAGGGCTTTGTTAAGGGAGGAGCTGTCAATGTGTCTGCCCGTTTGCAGCTGTGCTGTGGCTTTAGCTTGCTTAACATTATGCTGCTTTTTAGACTTGACAGAAGGGATTTTTTTTTTTTTTTTTTTATTAAGGCAAAGCAGCCTTGTAGCGAAATGGTTTAAGCAGCTGCATTGTGGGGAAGCACAAAGAAGTTATTATTGTGTCTGTTTAGGGGGGTCGGATGGAGGGGGGAGATATTCGGCTGCTGTTGATGCCGATTGTTGACTTGCCATCTGCCAGATAGGGAGAAGAAAAAAATGACAGCTCCAGCAGGGTGTTCAAGAGGTTGTTTGGAGAGACGCATAAACATGTGCAGATGTCGAACTGAATAATGGCAAGAACTTGAGACGGTTTATGATGCTGCTGTTGTGTGTGCATATACAGAATGAATGTATGTGGAGATTTGGTTAGGAGGAGGGTACATATTAATTATCATTGTCCCCCACCGCCTCCTTTACTTGTGTTAATTAGTTCAGGAGTTTAATATCTTCCCTCCCTCTGTTGTTTATTCCTAAAAAGAGCCTTTTCTTGTAGGGAAGAAAACTTCTGATTTCTCCATGTGGTGGGTTTAAAAAAAAAACGAACAACTTGATAAATTTGGTACTTGTGGAAGTAGAAAGTGTAATGCAGTTATTTCAGTCTCAGACATTTGGTGGACAGGTGCTATTGAAGTTCTTACATAGCTTTGTCTGTCTACCTCAGGACTGATGCGTTCCATACCCCTACTATTGCATCCTGAGCTTTTCTTATGCAGAAAGTGCCAATCGGTGATTGTCTAGTATTATATAGTAGACAAGTAAATGCTAGGGGTTAGAATGAGATTAGCAACCAATTTTTTCTTTCACTTAATCTTATTTTCAATTCTTTCTCCAAAGGCAAGGAGCTGGTCAGGCATACCTTATATATTTTCCTGTTTGACAGTTGCACATAAAATAAATCTTAATTGATCTATAGGAATATGGTCTTCTTTCTTCCACTAAAATCCTTTTTTTTTTTGTTTGGTGATTTCTGCTGATTCTGAATTTCCAGGATAATGTGAAAGAAACGTGAAAAACGAGACAAGCATGGAGGGAAATAAGGTTAATTCAAAAAGGCTAAACAAAAGCATCGTCTTATCCAGGTGGTCTCTTACTTTAAAGATAAAAACGGAAACATAATGAATTGTCTTCTTAAACATTGTGTGCAAATTCAGCTTTCTGCTATCTGTATTGAACTGAAAAATGGAAGATGAAATAGTCGTTGAAGTTGGAAGCATGTCTTTCAGCTACCAGTATATATCAGAGTTTTTTGGTCAGTCACAGCATGACTTAAATACTATCTGAATGAACCCATCCACCCGTTCCCACCAACTCCTCACCAAAAGTAAAGAAACCCTTTTCTTTGTCTTCTGCCTTACTTATGATAAGCATCAGGTCTATGGATCATCGATAAGCATTTTATGTCCCCTCTTATCATCGCTGTGGTTGAGTGGAAGAAGTCAGTTTTGGATTATGTCAATTTTAATTGAAAATTCAGGTATCCCTCCCTCCTATGCAAGTACCGATTTCTGCATCTGAGCCTAGACAGAGGTCAGCAGCACTGCAAATGGAGAATTGCTTTTTGCCTCTCAGTTAGGTTGTCGGTTCTTCTCCACATAATTGTGCTGTTTTCTGTGTTCTGTCATTGGTGGTGTGACGTCCAAGTTACTCTGGGTGATGCTGCATTGCTGCTTATCATGAAGTATTTAATGCAACCAAAGAGTTCTCCTGATGTGTACAGCAGTAGTGGAGCTGTCCTTTCCACTCCAGCGGTTTGAGCAATGCTTTTGTGTATCTCGAACCGATTGTTTGCATGTGATGCAGCCTAAATGATAAAGCAAAAAGGTTGACTTTAGTGATGTGCTTGAAGAAGAAACATAGGTGAGTGATGGTGCTAGCTTTTTGGCACCTGGCAAGGTCTGGGGCTAGGAGCACACCTAGTAACAAGGACAAAGTTCAGAGGAACTATATAAAAATTCTTGCGATGTGCCAGTTTTAAAAGTGAGACAGTTTGCTTTGCAAAAACATGCTAGCAAGTATACCAGTTTTAAGAGAAGAAAGTCACATAATTTTTTGACAACACATTAATCTGTCAAAGAAACTCAGCTGAATGATAATGCTATTGTCAAACTTATCATACTCTTTTGCAAACAATGGAAAGTTTGAGATGTCTTGTGTAAACTAGAGTTGGCTGGTTTACAAAAAGTTGTAAGTAGAGAACATGAAGATTTTTAGTTCACATTAGCTACATTTAAAAAGCATTTAAAATTTAATAATCTGATTTAATATATACATGTGTACATGAATTTAATTACTGTCTTATTCAGTGTAATGTATAGATGAATATTTGTATGCTTTTCTTACTCTTAAGATATTTTCAAAATTTGAAAAAGATCCTTTGGTCTACTAGCATTTGATAAAAACAGAAGAAAGTAATATTTTTTTCCATTATACAAAGTACCACTTAATGCTGATAGTCCTATATAAAAAATTATAAATATTTAAAAGTACAGAGAATGTGAAGGTTTTTGGGTATAAAAAAACATTATGTGAGGTGATATTCTAAATTTTTTTTCGCATCTACCACCAATACATCTCAATATTATTAAAAACTGCAAAACTGCTTTGAGAGGAAGCTAAATAATGTAGCATTTTGGGCTTTGATCCTATAAAGCCTTATGCAAGAGCAAAATTTTTAAAATGTTAGCAGTGTCCCTAAACGTTTCTGGGATATAGACCTTGTTTGTCTATTCTTGAATAGCAGGCATATTTAGAAAATATTGATCTCCTTTGTTGTTCAGGGATGCTGATGCAATACAGGACTCTGTTATTCCAGACAGCATGTGTTAATATCAACTTCTATTTAATTTATTTGTTGTTCTAATTCTTATCCTTCAAGAATGACGGGGAAGTGAGAGTGATGTTGAAACTGGCTGGCAAGTTTTTCTTCCTGTTGGCTCAAAATGGACATGGTAAAGGTCAATTCTCAATTTGTCAGGATGTCAGCTAACTTAGTATTTCTGGTATGACTTTTTTAAAAGGACAAAATTTTGTGCAGATGAAAATTGAGTATGTGCTGTGAACATTTATTCACCATGAGATGCCAAAACACATCAGTAATTTTGTGTGAATATTGTAGATGCCCAATTTGAAAACTGCATTGATGTTTGAATAGTGGTATGTGTCTCTGTCATTGAATATTGTCCTCTATATTTTTAGATATTTTACAAAAAAATTATTAATGCAACAGGAAAGGGTTGAATAAACAGCAGGAGCTGAAGTACTGTTGCATTTTATACAAGATAGGACACTGACTCACTGCAGTAGCTGTCAGGGTGGGTAGTGATTTGAACCCTAGTGAGCCTCTAGCTGGAATGCGTTTGTGGGTTGCGTTCAGAGCCTGGGGGGAAAAGAAAACCCCACAGTAAGAGCAGGGAAAACTTTCCCATTGGGGAAACTTGGTCCTCCTACAGTCACTTTTGCTGCAGGTGTGCATGCTGAGACCATGGAGAGCTGCTCTGTGGCTTCACCCTGCCTGGTGACTCTACCTCTCCACTGGGAATTACTCTGTTTTACTAGTAGGAGCCTTTGTCTTTGATCACTACCTGCTACTGACTGCTTCAGGAAGAAAGATCCTATCGTTTGGCTGCTCTTCAGTCCAGCTTGGCTGGCATGGAGGAGAGGGTTGTCCCTGCTTTCTTCTCCCCTTGCCCATCTGAGGATTTTCCAGAGCTTGTCCCCGAGGCTGCTTGATGCCTTCTGCAAACTCTTAATATCTGTGTGATTTTCACTGGTTTCTCACCACACAGCTGTGAATAGCTGAACACAAATTGACCAGTCTTTATATCTGCACTGGATCCTTGTGATATCATGGACATGGAAGGGCAGTTGAACTTTCTCACCTTAATTCCGAATTTGTAGGAAACTTAATGGAAGCCTAGCTGTGGTAGAAACTGATGCCCACACATAGCATGGAATGTTTCCTATTTCCCAGTTGTGACTGGAAAAATTTGTTTGTCTAATGTAAGTACAGATGTGCTCAAAATGTCATTTAGCGTTACTAGGAACTGTGGGAAAACAGCTAGTATAAATAAATAATCGCTGTCTCACAGTGTAAAAGAGAAAATCAAAAAGCGCTAGTTCCAAATACTGCTTTTCTTTGAACTGCCGGCAGGGAGGGGGTATATAATAAAAATAGCTTTTAAAATGATAAGGCACGTTAGGAAAAATCACAGTTTTTATTTAATTTTTTTGTATGCGATAAGACTTTGTCAAATCTTTTGCATGATGTAGAATTACAAATTTACAATAGATTGAAGGACCTATATTGAATCATGAGGGTGGGTATATTTTTAGGGTTTTTTTTAATTTTATTTTTTACAGTAGCTTTGATCTGTATTGCAAATTTGTTACCATTAAATCAGAAGTAAGTAAGTATTTAACAGAAGTGCTTTACATTTACTAGTATCTACTGACTTGATCAAATAGTCTGCTGATGCTTTTAATCGTGTGTTAGGTAACACTGCCCTCAGAGGGCCAAGGTAAGGAAATTCAATCTCAAAACCGCTGATGTTACTTCTGAGATGTTACTTGACCTGACATTAATTACAGTTGCTTCTTTTAAAGAAAAATAGCATATGGTTAAGTTTTTTTTATTTACTTTTATAAAATTTTGTTAAATGCTCTTAGATAAATTCAGTTTTTCTTCCCTCTATTTATTAAATGTTAGTGTAGGGGAACTGGAGTTTGATTTAACAAAACAAGTGCCTTAAGAAAGAAAAAGTAAAAAAGAAGAGAGAAAAATATTTTTGTATTACTTCTACTAAGTCCATTTTGGTAAAATGATGACACAGACAAGAGGCAGATTTCTGGTGTTCTCTGCTTGGAGGGGTTTAGGGTTTTTTTTTTTTTTCTTCTTTTTTTTTTTTTCCTCTTTCCCTTAAATCTCACTTATGCCTGTGTGGCAGCTGTTGCTTCTTTTAAGGAAGCAAGTTTTTGAACTCAGTTTTCTGTTGCTTATCAGCACTGTATATTAAAGACATTTCCTTCACACCTCTAAAACCATTTACATATTGAAAAATGTAGTTGTTTTGCAAAAGTGATTTTTTAAAAAAATACATTTTTAAATAATAAGATTAATTTTAAATTACTGAATAATTTTCCAAGAATTGCTAAATTTCCATAAGTTTAAGGATTGCAAGTGGTGAGGCTAACAATAGCAACCATTGCATCTGAGGTGAAGTATACGTTTAAAAAGAGTTTGAGTTCTGAGTTGAAGTAAAAAAATTGCGAACTTTGAGTGATACATTTGTCTAACACGGATTTGTTGACTAGTAACAGTAGTCAGGTTTCTTAGAAAGCTTTTCTTTGTGACGCTCCTGAGCAGTACCAAAACTGCAAAAATTGCATCACTAGAATAAATATATTTTGTGAAATATCCTGAAGGCAGAATTCTTGTTACTAGCTGTCAAAGGCAAAAAAGAAAAACCATTAAGGTTGCACTACAGAGGTGAATACAGAGCCAGCCACGGGGGTCATGTTCTAAACAAACCTTCATTAAGCATTCTTTGTTACTGTTGTTAGCCAGTGTATTATTAAGTACAACATTAATGGAAGAGTTTCATGGTATGAGGGTGCTTTTTGCATAAAAATTGTATTGTATTTTCACGTGTTTCAAGAATGTGCTGCTCTCTTATTTCATCTTTTGGTATATTCTCTCAGTAGTTATTAAAAATGTTATTAAAAAAACAGACCCGAACAACCTAAAACTGATTCAAAATTTGTATTTTGTGTGTGCATGTATTTATTGTCTGCATATATATGTGAGATATATATTCAAGTGCCCCTTTTCTCAAGTAGCTTTAACAACTTTGACTAGAATTAAAGTGATGTAGGAATTACTTGGCTTTCTTCACTGCAGTGGTTGAAATTAGAGACCTCTTCTTACTGCTTAATAAACAGATCCCAAAAGAACATGTTTTTCAACTTGGAAGGGTGTAAATTTAAGCAAAATAATAATTTAGCTTACATTAACTCAGCAGGAAGCAGGGTACAAACCGATTCATTCTTTATGACAGATCCACTGCTTTTTTAAGTACTGCAGCTCCATTTCATTAAATTGTCAGGATATCTTGTGGTTTGGTTAGCCTGCCTGGGCTTCTCTTTTTTCATGGAATTTCTTTTCACTTGAATTAATGAATTTCAGATGTAAATTTACTGTTGTTTGCTTATGTTGAGGTATTTGATAAACATACACTCCAGATATCTTTAAAGTAATTTAATATTGCTCATACTGTAAAATTAATTTTTTTTCCTTTTATTTTAATGCAAGGCTGGTAAATTAGAAAACCCATGGAAGAGTTTTTTCTTTTCAAATACTCCACTGTGGTTTTAGTATATTTTTTTTTATGGAGGATTTCTCTTTCAAAGCAATTCAATAAGCACATGTCTATTAAGAAGTATGGACTACAATGTTTTTCTATCTCTAAGCAGATTAAGTAGAAGGAATGCAGTTATAAGAGAGCACCTAGAGTGTATCTTGAGAGCCATTAAGCCACTTGAGCAGCTAAGTGAACTGTTCACTGATCCCACTGTTTACTTTAGTCTTCAAAAGTGTTCACCTATTTGTTAATTAAATTACAAAATAAATAAAGAGCAGATGATAAATATTCATGTATAGTCCTTGAAGAGAGATTGGAATATTGGTCATTTCAAGACAAAACTAGGGTTTTTTGTGTATGTGTGTGTTTGTACAGACATCTTGAAAAAGTAGTCTGACCGTGATTCATGTTGGGAAACCATTTAGGAGAAACATTCCTTAAATAAATATGTCTATAAAAGAAAGAGATGCATCCTTATGAAGCCATAGTGTTTTACAGCTGCTTTTAAATTACATGTCCTGTATCTGGCTATCGCAGGGAGAAGACAGAGGTACAGCTGTGCTCATGGATAAACTGGTACTTATATGTAATTCAGTATTTATATCTTCTTGTGATTAGCTTTTGTCCAAAGTTGCTAGTTCTCTTCAGAGGAGCTTGGAAGTGCTAGTCATACTCTTGTAATGGTTTTTCTCCAAGGACAATATCAGCTGTGTAACTCAGTAGGTGATCAAAAATCTGTTCGGTTTTCTCGTTAAGAGACTCTGAGTACCTAGTAAAAGCCAAATCCAGTCTAAAGTGTTGCCCTGGGAGGAGGAGAGGGAGTAAGTGAACAGGGAATTTTGTGCTGCGTCTCTCAGCGCACCTGCTAGAACGGTCTCCTTTTCTGCAGGTTTACTTCTGGAGAGTGTGTATGTAAGTAAGCAAAGGCTTCTGTTTTTTTCCTAAAGTGACTAATGACTGTACTTACTCTGTCAGCTCTGATTTTAGAGCAGTCTGCTTATCTCCCTGTCCAGTTTATTCCTTTCAGGAAGGAGGGCTTTCATTGAAACCTGAACTGTTGGATGGTTGACCTGATTTAGGCATGTTGTCCTTGAACTCTTTTTCAGTGGTTTTAGGTGCCTGCTTTCCAATTAATGCACCTAGGTACGGCTCAGATCTTGATTGATTTTTAAACCTAGTAACAGGTACTTTCTCTCATAACAGTCACTTACTGTTACAACTAAATAAGGTATAATTTGTTGTATGGAAGAGTCACTTCATGGTATGTTTAAGAAAGCAACTAGGATGTGGGTATTTTTAAAACTTATATTGGATGATCTGATACATAAGATTTTGTTGTGGCTTCAGCTTTTAAGTCCATGCAGATTTCAGCAAATTTGTCACAGAGCGTATTTTAAACATTCTTAAAATATGAGTCATACCTTTACTTAGGCCTATGATTATTTCAAGTGTTCAGCAAACTTAATTCAAGAAATGTCTTTACCTTTTCATGTAATGATGATATAGATTTTCACTGTTGTTGGTATAAAGTTACACATTTGTTTGCCCATAGTGCACTTGTATTTCTTCTCCAACTTAAAAATACCTCATACCTGGTTTATTGTTTTGGTTTGGTTTTAAATTGTTTGTTTTTTTGGTAGCTGGGATTTCCCATTGAGAAATCAGTTCAGCCTGTCAGTGTCAGTAGGGATGTTCCCAGCTGAACTAGCACCAGAGATCCGAGATAGAAAGCTCTGAGTCAATACAAATGTAACTAGGGCTCTATCTGTTCTATTAATTTTGTGGTCAAATTAAGTAACACTTTCACTTTTTCAGTTTTCTTTCTACTTATAAGAAAACGTCTAGATAACAAAATCAAGCAGGTACCCTGCTATTTAGAAACAGGACTAAATAAAAGAGTTTTGTTACTGAGGGCCAGGAAGCATAAGTCAGCCCAAATAGCTTAGTGTTCATTTTTATCACTCTTTGCTCTTCTCTGTCTCCTACTCCCTAGCCAGCTTTCCTGCTTAAATACATCTTGAAAATCAGAAATGTTAATGGCTGCAATTAAATTTTTAAGCCATGGGCCTTGTCCAAATCCTTAAAGTTGTGATGAAGTTCAGCAAGGCCATATTAACAATTCCCATGTTGAATTTCAGCGACAGTTAGTTTATTGCTCTGATGGAAAGGTGAAGATGCGATTAATTAATTTTTATATGAGCCTTTAATGGAGTAATCTCTATGTCATATGGATATAAACTTCTTTTTGTCCTTTGAATTGTCTAAAAGCTACATAGCTACAGTTAATAGGGTGCTGAGGTGGTAAATGGCACTACAGGGCCCCTGGACTGGTCAGTTCATTGCAAATGGTAGAAGTTCTAGGCAGGGCTGGAAATTCTGCATTGTTCCATTCACTTCTTTTCTTAAAATGTTCACTTGTATGATGATGAAACAGTGACTTATTTAAAGCTTAGTGAGTAGTTGTACATACGTTATTTACTTTGCAGAGTTGATAGAAATCAAAGATGGGGAGCCTGGGCAGATCTAAACTCACCTGTACTTAACTCAGTAATTGCACTTTAAAAATGAAATTGTTGCTGAGATTTTGGTGTGGCATTGTAAAGTATAATGCTATTAAAGAGATTTTTCACCCTTAAATAGCAAATAAGTGGCATTAATTAAGCTGTTATTCCTTAGTTAGCTATTCCTTAGTTATTGCTGATCTGTTCCCTGTGTTTCTGGTCCTGAATACCTCATGGCTAGCAGAATCTTCTGCTCAGACTGGGGTAGGGGGAAGGTGGTGGATTTATTGGTGGGCTTACCTCTTAGAAGGTAATTGGCTTCTATGTTTTTATTCCTTTTGCTTTCAGATATATTCATTAACTATAATTTGTGTAGGTTCTCCCATTACACCCAATATTCTTGTATTTGCTTAGTGTATGTTTAGAGGAAATGAATCAGTTTTGTTTTGGCTCAGCAGGAAAAGTGCTCTACCTTGTAGTAGTTTAGACTTCATTTTGTTATTAAGAGTCAAGCTGCAGTGCATATTTTTGCCTGCAGCAAATTTTGAACTGTTTATAGGTATCAAGATGTAGGATTTTGAAGAGTATAGTGTGATAAAATTTAGAATTATAGAATATTATTATATGGTGGTGTAGCTTCTTATTCCAGAGGCATCATTGTATAGTCCAGGTTTACCACTGCAATTTCATTTTCTCTTCTTTTGGAGTGGGTTAAGGTTTTCTCTGTAAATTGAAAACGTCTGAAAAGATTTTCCTATAATTAATTGAGTCACTGATAATATGTTATGGGTTTTCGTATCAAAGGTTTTTTCCTACAGTACTAATGAACTTTTTTTTTTCCTTTAGGAGAATATATAAAAAACTGGCGGCCAAGATATTTCCTGCTAAAGACAGATGGCTCTTTCATAGGCTATAAGGAGAAGCCCCAGGATGTGGATCTGCCATATCCACTCAACAACTTTTCAGTGGCAAGTATGTATTTCCAGTATTTATTATTCTCTCAGCATATTGACAAAATATCTGCTACATATTGCTTCACATGTAGTTTGGAGTTTATTGGTAACACTGGAAGTTCGATGCCATGTGTCAGACCGGTGCGGTACTAATCTTATGTCCAGCTCTACAAGATACCTTTACAAGCGTATTGAAGATTTTACCATGGGTTGTTTTTTGAATATTTTGGAAGTCTAAGTTCTCAATTTTGTTTGTGTTGCATCTGAAGTGTCTGTAACTAACAGTAACAGTTGACAAATAATTGTAAGAAGCAAATTCCTGAAAAGCTTACCTTTACTCAGGTTATTGACCTCTTTTTTTTTTTTTTTTTTTTTTTTTTCAGTAGTATCTGAATTCACTTGAAAACCCAAATTAATTAGAAAATTATCTAGACTGTCAAATGACACAAAATCGTGCTAAATTATTTTTCTCTTGGATAATCAGGTAATCAGCTCTCCAGCCTGGTTAATCAGTAATTTCAAGCAATCAGACAATTTGCATATATTAGCAAAGCTACAAAGTGTGTATCTGTTGGATAAAGTGAAGACATTTTGATTTCTTGTTGTCCAAGAATGTTTCTCAAAGACAAATCTGTAGGTTTTCTTGAGCTGGCAAAGTAAGATTGGTGGAAGAGTGTTTCTGAACAGAAATGGAAGTATTTGAAGAGCAAAATTAAGGTAGCAAAAAACCTCCCTGAGTATAAGTTGTGGATATCATTGCTAGAAAATTTCAAAGGAACACCGAAGATTTACCCAATTTCGTTCAAAATTGTGTTAATGTACTGCAATGTGGTAAATGGCAGTGCTTAGTTTTATAGTGGAGTATTGGAACTTGAAGAGCATGTATACTTAGGGAAAAAGTTCTCTTCATTTGCATTGCTGAAGATGGAAGAAATGATACTGAGATTGAATTTACCTGTTTTCTTGCTGAAATTATTCTTGAGATTGAATCAGTGCTTGTATACAAAGAAATTTGAATATTTATTTGCTAAGAAAATAATGTCATGCTCCAAGGCCATGTCTTGTCCCACAGTTGGAGGAGGAAAATTTTGCCTATTCTAATTGTGACAGAAGTCTTCCAAATGATATTGAACATGCAAGCCTTTAGAGGCTCATTTTGCCTCGCTGCTATTCAGCATAAAAAAAAAAGTGATGTCTTTCAGTTGTTCGTATGAATAGGAATTGGCCAGATCATAGACTGTTATTCCTTACTTACCGCTCTGAATGTTCTAATCTACACATTTATAGCGGTTAGTAGTTTCCTAGATACTTTTCCCCCAAATCACAGCAGAAAGCACATATGTAGAACTACGGTAGGGTTTTTTGTCTTGCTTTACCGTATTCTTCATTGCATATCTAGTCTTGCTTTGCTGCAGCAACTAGAAGGATGATGCAAATGGTAGTTCTGCCAAGCAAAGAAATGCATAATTAGCAATTAGTTCCAGTGTGTTGATACTAGTGGGGTTTTTTTTTCGTTTTGATACCCAGATGTCATCTTATGTAATTCTGGTATTAGAATGCTGCTCCTCAACTTTATCTTACTGGAAATTGGAAGTTTTCATATTGTTTTCCAAAATTACATCATCACCACCACTACCCCTCCTAGCCGCCCCTTCCCCCAAAAATCCTTTCTGCAACTAGCAAGCCCCTTAGGTCTGATTCTTAGGAAATGTAAGCTAAAGGAACAGGCATGCAATATTAATTGAAGAAATACAGTTTCGGTAAGCGAGATGAGTTTTTTTGTTTTCTGGCAGAAAAAAGAGTCATTTAATCAGAAATGATTGCTGATCAGTGCAAGAATAGGGAGATTTTTCACTCATAGAAAGAATCCTATAAAATTAAGTACCTATGTGGAATTAACAGGATGAAAAGCCAAATGTCTTCTAGATTCAGAATGTTTGGATAAGATTCCAGTTTTTAACTTGGTTTTAATTAAAAGGATTATGTTTGATCTTGAGTACAAAATTATGTGACACAGAAAAATTGAAAATATAAAGCATTATGGTATTACAGTCTAAATTGCAAAGGACTGTAAGTTTTTCGTCAGCTATTCTATCTGTGTGAAGATGATTGTCAGTACGGCAAACAAGCAAACAAAAAAAACACTATCTGAATGAATCAGATCTCATTGGCAGTACCTGGTAAATGTCAAGAACTGGTCTCACAGCCTCTGATCCAAGAGTTCCTGGGCTGCTGCAGTAGGTTTGAGGCCACAAGCGGTGCAACATATTTTTCCTGTAATAGTGAAGTACGTTTTTTATAAATTGCTAGCCAGGCAGATGGAGTGTGAGATCATTGTTAATACCATCTTGATTAGGTTGGCAGGGACTTAAAGATATGTCTTTACAGTCCTATCTTCATGTAATCTTTGTAGCTATCTGTAAAGTGAGAGTGTGGTCTCAGTCTACTTTTTGCTCTCCAAATGATAGACATCTTTGGCTCTTGCTTACAGCTTGTTATTTAAGCAAAAAAGGCCAAGGCTCTGGTATTATTTTCGAAGTGCTGTTGAACACTGGAAAGTTTGTGCAGCACTGCTCTGTATGATACTTGTTCTATAGCTTAAAACTTCCATATACAGCTCTGTCAACAGAAATGTCTGTCTGCTGCCTTCCACTCCTGCGACACCAGGCTTACTTTTGCAAAAGGTGTTTTTCCAGGCACAGTGTCATTTTCCATAGAGTGTCTCCCTGATCTCTCCCAAGATAACTTTTAAAATCCTGCACGTGAGCATTGGTCACTCTCTGGTCTTGTGTCGTCCATGTACTCCATTGGGAATGACAGGAAGGGCAGAGAGAATGAAGTTGTTTTACATATTGTCACAGGACAGTGTTCAGAGAACATCCTTTTTCCTTGGAGTGATCTGTGAGGAAATGTAGGGGAAAAAAATTGAGAAGTGGAGATGTAGGTGGGTACAAGCTTTATGTAGAGAGAGAGAGAGCACCTGAGGCTGTGCACGCACGCTTCAGGCCATTGCTGGTTGCCCAAAATGCAGGGGAACTGCCTGGGCCTGAGATGAGGGTGGCTGATTTCTGTTCCTGGAGCTTAAGTATGTCCCTGAAAATGAGATGGAATTGACTGAAGGGTATGAGGGAGGGGGGCTGGATGGAGATGAGCCCCGGCAGGGGATACGGGACTGGCCCCGAGGTGTCCTGGGCAGGGACTTTGACTCCACGTGGCTGCTGCTCTCCCACCTTCGGACACATGAGAAAGTCGGTAATGAGCGCCCTGCACTGCGTCTGTGGAGCTGCCACAGGGTTGCACAGTTGAACAAATCAGCCAGATCTGGTGACATGGACAGTGCTTAGGAATTACTCTGGTTTCTCCCGTGTAGAGCCAACTTATTTTATACCAAATAGACTCATTTTTTTTTAACATAGGAGTTCAGAGAACTGTGTATGGAATTATGCTTTTAGTTCCTCAGTGCTCATCCACTGACACTTAGACGCACAAAAAGTTGTCCCGGGGTATCTAACCATACACTTAAAGATAAATGAAGGTGATGTAATTATACTAGTGGGAAATTTGTTGTGGAAACTTAAAACTGGTTGATCCTGGTTTTCAGAGGTAAATTCAAATATGAGCTTACCTGAATTGGCTGGTTCAAAATCAGTTTAGCTCTTTTCAGGAAGAGACAAATAGTTGCAAGTAATCAAGCTATTGTAGCTTGAAGACATGCTCTTGATTGACTGAGTGGGTGTGCATTCCTATCCCACTTCAACTGCAAAATAAAATATGTTAATGTAAATTGCTTTTGCTTAGGCATTTATGCAGTCAGAACCAGTTTAAAAATAATTTGGATTCAATTGGTATAACTTCTCTGTGCAGGCAGATGCCTGAAAAAAATGTCCTGGCTTTTAGAACTCCATTATGCTTTTTTGGAACAAAGCTAGTACCCTGGGTGACAGGATGTATACCCTCAGTGACACCCCCTAAAAAAATCAACATGGCCTCACAATGCCGTTTTTAAATGGTCCAGTGTTGCCTAAGTAGAATCAACACTACTTTGTGTAAAGCAGTGGTCTTTGGTGGTCTTTGATGGTCATCGTTATCGGAGAAAGCAAAGTGGAGAAGAAGAGGCAGTTGCTTCAGTTCTACTCAAAGTGCATTTGTGGCTTTACTGATAAAAAAAATACTTCTCACATATGCAATGAGTATGTAGGTAATCACATCGCACATTTGGGATGAGGCATCTCTAAGACTTGGCCCTTTGCCTTCATTTTGATCTTTACATAGGGAATAATTGGGAAGAGCTGTATCCCTTCACAGTAGCCTTTGAGCTTTGGCCAAAAATGATGTCACCTGGAATTTCTGTTGTATCTTGAAAGATAGTACTTTCTAAGCACTCTGTAGTACAACTACCCTTTGTCTCATCTTTGAAAAGAAAAAGCGGCTTCTACGTATTATGAGAAAGTAACATTTTATAACATGTTTTCATTTATTTTATTCTTTTTCTTTTTCTGCAGAAATTATTATCGATGAACCTTGGCTATTCTAAAAGGAGAGGTTGTGCTACTTTTTCCTAGTCTTAATCTTCCAGCGGGCCAGAGACAAGGTTTTATTATTTTGGGGATTTTAAAATCTTCAGAACACGGAAATTGAAAGGTTTCAGGGGAATGATGTTAGGGTGATAAAGAATTCTGAAGAGACTCTCTAAAAAAAATGGGTAGGAAAATATATATGTATGTTTTAATTGAGATTAAATTTTGCATCAAAATACTTTGGCATTAGACATGACCTTGCATGCAACTTTTCAATGAGAATTAAGTTTAAAGTCCTAGTTTTTTTAACTGTCACAACACTGGATGACCTGAACCCAGAGATAAGCATGTGACTATAGATACTTATAACAGTATGAATTTCATTCCAAAATAATAATAGTGCATTTGAATAAATAATGTTCATTCATCACTGAAACTACTTCTGGGGACAAAAAAGCGATGTATGTGTGATGTACTGCATAGGCAAATACATCTATTGAAATTCAAACTCAAATTTAGTGGGTATAACCAATATAGCTGTCTGTGCTGGATGGGAAAATGTTTTGTTTTCTGGACAACTGGACCAGTAATTTTCTCTGGGAGGCTTTTGTATGACTTCATGAATGGTTTCTAGGTGGTATAGTTGATATTCTGTCATTTGACTTAGACGTTTGGATTCAGTTGTTAGCTTGGATCTTAAATGAAAATTAGTTCCTTGGTCTCATCCTTCCATTTTAATGGGCAGTGCTTTCTCAGACACCAGTATAGCACACTGTAATTTCCAGTAATCTCTAAATATGGCTTAGTATGAGCATTACGGGTCAAAGTTGATGTTTATAGCTAGGTCTGAGAGTTTTTATGTTGGTGTTGTGCATCCAGTTGCATAAATAAAATTAGGATGTATGCGTGAGAGACAGAGAAGGATGTATATAATTTTACTGTTTTCTGTGAAGACAAACTAAACTTTGGGCAAACCCCAACAATAACATGTGCAGAAATCTGTTTTCTTTCTCCCTTTTTGCATGAAGGGGCAGCTAGCAAACTAGTTGTAATGACAGAAAGACACGGATAATACTTTAGTACTTTGTTGGAGTGTTGAAAATAAAAGACTTTCCAGCATGATGAAGTGCATCAAGGATGATCTTTTTCAGCTTCAAGGGATATAATTAATTTTTATGTTTATTATGCAGTCATATATGTTGTTGTATCATCAGATCACATACAAGTACTTGTCATGAGCCAAGCCCCACAGAAGTGGGATTTCTACCCATACCGAACAAAAAGTCAGTCCCTGCTCCAAAATGCTAAAATTCCAAATATAAAACAAGGGACAGCAGATGGATGCAAACAGATGGGGGGAGTATGAGAAAACAATGAGACAGTATTAGCCTGTAGTACAGGCAGTGGTCTCAGCGCATCAACAACTAATCCATTGTCAAGGTTAGATTTTTACTCTCTTCTCCCTTCTTTTCTCTCTCCTCCCTTCCTTCCCTCTTGTTTTTTAAGACATGGTGAAGGAGAGTTTTAAGGAGGATTTAAAAGAGAACCAGTATGGCAAACAGAGAAATTAGAAATGCTTTTGAGAAATGGTGCTGAAATTGGAACAATAGAAGGATAGGTGGCATTTTGATACTGAATAAAGAGTGATACCAAGGATGAGGGTAGGCTGTGGTCTGTCCAGATCATGTTGAAAAGCTGCCTATATTTGATGTGATAGACCTGGGTAAGAAATGAGGAATGTGGAGAGAAGAGTGACATGATCAAAGGGACAATGGAGAAAAAGGATCTGTTCAACAGTTTGAGGGGTGGCATTTTTAGGGGAAAACTGCATTTGTTGGGCCAAAGAAGGGATATTGTTGTTCACGTAAGTCTCTATGGGACCAAACTTATTTTTAGTGTCATACTCCCTGGAGATAAAATGTGGTGAGAAAGGACAGAGCCTTTTGGAAAGCCTCAGAAAAGTAGGTTTCCCTTAGGGAGTAGGTAAACAAGCGGGAGGATCGAGAGAAGACCAAACTAAGCCGGGGCTGTGGGTGTGTGCATACACCTATATTTGTCCATACATGTAAAAGCCATGGCTTTTCATATGTATATGAGCAAAAGCACGACTATCTGTCTCAATGTAATGAAAATGATGTATTAGTTCTGCTACTTGTCTAACAAATAAGGCCATCAGAGAAAAGTGTGTATTAGGAGTGCAGAGTAGCAGTAATGGAAGAAGGTATTTGTAAGCAGTATGTTCATTAAATTTTGACATGAGAAAGAAAAAAATGGGAGTAGCAATTGAATAGGCAAAGACTGGGACAAAAGTGTATTTCTTGTGAAGGAAAGACCGAGAGAAGAATAAGAAATCAAGGTTAAATTGTAATGCAAGTAGGCAGATACATAGATAGATATAGATATCTGTGTATATATAGATAGCACTCTATATATTTAAAACCGCATACATTCTAAACAATGCAAGCAGTGGTTTGATAATATTTCTTTTCTATCGATAATCACAGGACGTCATCTTTTGTGTTAAAACTCAGTCTATATTAGAAATAATTTCTCAAATATGCAACTTTCTGTTCATTTTTTAGTGAATTTTTTATGGCTGCTTGTGTGTTTAGTATTCTTATCTAGCCATATCAACAAATGCTGCTGAGGTTGAAAACTTCCATATATGAAATAATGAAATGGTATTAGTGTTCTTTCTATTTTTTATGCTGAATGAATGAATGTACTGAGGAAAAGAACACTGGTGATTATATGGTTAAAGTTATAGAATTCAAACTTTAAACTTTTTAATAAAATCTGAACAGATGATCTGTGCTTTTTTTTTTTTTTGGAACTGGCAGGTTTCAGGCCCTCTAATTGGCTTCCCAGCTTTGCAGAGTAATTACAGCTTCAAGCAAACTTTGTCATCTGTGGTTCAGAATGGTGTAAAGTAAACAGAACGTTTTGAAATACAGTTTGTAGTTAGAGTTGCTCAGGAGAGTTTAACTAGCATAACTACTTAATTTAGATAGTAGCAGTTATTTGAAAAAGATAGTCTAACATTTTAGAATTGTCAGATTTGTTTGTGGATATGGAGACAAAAGTTAACCTCTGGTATGTACCTGGATTTTTTGTTTTGTTTTGTTTTGTTTTAGAAAGAGCAGTTCAATACTTGAGAAACATCCATTGCATTTCTTTATACTGGTTTTATTTATTTTTTGTCCGTTTTTGTATAGATCCAAAAATGGCCAAACGAATGCTACAGACTTGTTGGAACGGAGTTGTCAGTTTCTGTTACTGATTTTGTATTTTACTGCTTCGAACAAGTGTTCTCCCCCAAGGTTTTTCATCGCCTCTAATATTAAAAGGGAAAATTCTCATGACCGATGTCTAATCCCAGCAAGACAGAAAGCTTTAGGATTAAAATGTGTAATTTCAAGTTGTAGATGGCTAGCATACAAGAACACAAAGTTGAGTCTGTCTGTTTACTGGCTTACTCATCTTTTTGAATGATAATTTAGACTTCCAACTGTTTTGAGTTGAGATTCAGCCCTTTAATTACATATGTTTATGTATAGTAGCAAACTTGAAGACATTATGGTAGAGTGTTCTCTACACTTGGTAATGACCCAACTATCACTCGAGTGTTTGGAGCCAGCTCTCAGTAGCCAGTTTCACTCATTCTTCTGTCTTTTGTAGTTTCCAAACTATTCTCTCTGTCTAAAACTACTATGGTTTTTCCAGTGATTAGTAGAAAAATATTTTGGTAATTAGCAGTAAGTGCGTATTGGAATATTTACTCATCTTAATAGATCCCCTTCCCCCCGCCCCAAGCTGTAGGTGAAGGACATTCACAAACAAGTTTTCATTCATGTTGTAATCATGACAGGAATGTTATTTATTCCATACATTTGTATACGGCAGCACATGAAGCATGTGGGTGTACTAAATATCATCAGACTTCAGTTACTTTTATCTACTTGAGAAAGATAGGTAGCACACCAGTTTTAGAAATACATTAGTCTTCCACTTCTTTCTAAAACTTTTTTTACTTCAGGAGGGAAGGATATGAACATATTCAATTTTAAGCTTCCACGAGGAAATTAAATCTGTAGCTACTTTTAACAATATTAAAAAGGCTCATTAAATTTTGCTAGATTTTATTTTTCAATAGCATCCTTCAGTGATAGTGAAATGACGTTTTGTTTTGGGTTTTTTTTTTTAATGTTTTCAGCACCATTTTCAATTGCTAAGGTATTTTTTAGTACCTTTGATTTAGTTAATCATCTGTAATGAAAACTCAGGGAGTAAATACTCTTTGGTAGTTAGAGAGCTTAGTCTATGCATTCAAGTGTTTTGTTCTTGTTAATAGTGCACATAATCCCCTTGAGGACTGTCTGAAAAAATTAATATAGATACTACCAATACTACAATACATACAATATATATAATATATTTATTATACTATATATAGTATACTGTATATATAGGTAAAGACCATGTTATAGATAGCGTTTGAACATAGACAGCCTTAATTCTATTAGTTCCGATTTTTATGTGCTTGAGTTGGCAAACTTAATGCCATTTTAACGTGTGCATTTTTGTATGTATTTGCAATCTGAAAATAAATGGTCAAATTCAAAATCTTCAACTCCATTACAGGCAGTGGCAAGGATGTGCTTTTTAGTTCATACAGACTTTTCTGCAGGTTTGGCTGTGTACGTTTTTGCCTTCAGATTGTCCTAACACGGTCACCTTACATTAATGTCCCTAGCAGTTTCTTTTCCTTTTCTTTTCTTAAACTAGCTAATCTAGTGTAGCTCTACTCTAGCTATCTCCCAAGGTTTTCTTTCTTACGCAGGTTCCAGTTTCTTTCCTGTTCCACTTCCGCTCTTCTCNGTTGGAAGGGACCTCTGGAGATCGTCTAGTCCAACCCCTCTGCCAGAGCAGGTCCACCTAGAGCAGGTTGCACAGGAAGGTGTCCAGGTGGGTTTTGAATGTCTCTAGAGACAGAGACTCCATGACCTCTCTGGGCAGCCTATTCCAGTGCTCTGCCACCCTCAAAGTAAAGAAGTTCCTCCTCATATTTAGATGGAAGTTCCTATGTTCAAGTTTGTGCCCGTTACCTCTTGTTCTGTCACTGGGCATCACTGAAAAAGGACTGTCCCCATCCTCTTAACACTCACCTTTTAAGTATTTATAGGCATTGATGAGAAACCTCCCTCAGTCTTCTCCAGACTAAAAAGACCCAAGTCCCTCAGCCTTTCCTCATACGAGAGATGTTCTAGTCCCCTAATCATCTTTGTAGCCCTTTGCTGTACCCTCTCCAACAGTTCCCTGTCTTCTTGAACTGGGGAGCCCAGAACTGGACACAGTACTGCAGATGGGGCCTCACCAGGGCAGAGGGTGAGGATAACCTCCCTCGACTTGCTGGTCACACTCGTCCTGATGCACCCCACAGAGGCCATTTCTTAGATAATCGTGTCCCAGACTGTTTAGGTATTCAGGCATACAAATGAATGCCCTGAGCTAAGGATTTAAGCTCATTACGAGCTAGCATTTTGGAAGGTTAGTTGTGAGTATGCATCTTGTACAATTAATACCGGCAATACAGGCATAAGAGAGAAAGCAAAAGCAAGGTAGAGGATACTTACGTGTGTTAGGTGTTTAGAAATTTGCTGGGTCTGACACAGTTCCTTGGAGAATATTTAAAACACACTCCTGTAAAGTTATGGATGATAGTTGAGGTTTCAGGATGCTGAGTTTGTGAAGAAAAGTACATCAAGCCAATATAATTTATTTCTGTGGTACTATAGCATGCCTTGTGAAGTGGTATGTGTCATATAACATGACTGTTGTGAGTCATTGACATAAACTGGAATAACTAAAATGTAATTCCCCAAAAATAAGTGCAAGGTTTTATGCTACAGAACAGTCAACTACATCAGTAAAAGGTGTGGGTCAACTGCTAGGTAGTAGTTCTACCAAAAGGAAGTTAGAGTGGATCGTAAATGAACAGCAGTTGTGTTGCCATATTCATTATCGACTGATTTGTGGACCTGATAAATCACTTTAGATCACACATTTGATCTGGATCAGCTTTGAACAAGTGATAGCATTCCAGAACATGAAATGTGAGGCTTGTTTTTATTCTGTGGTAGCTGCAGGAAATTCAATGAAACTTTTGATAAGAGTAACTTTAACTTCACATAAATGTTTAAATATGTTTGCATGAATTAAAGGATTCTAGTAGGTCAGTGTTTTGCATATATAATGTTTAGTGCAGTATGCTATATCATAAAATCTAATCCACAAGTCTTATTGAACCATTGCCTGAATTACCCATGTTGTGGTCTTGTGACAAAGGAGTAACAGGCAGTCTACTCCATGTTTGTGTGACAAGGAAGATCTTGGATCTGAAAGCACAACCTGTGAGGACAGATTGGTTGAATTGATTGAGGCCAGAGAAGACTGAAGAGAGATAAAATAATGTTCAAATGTCTAAAAGGGATAGCTGCTGAAAAGATAAAATAAATTAGTCAATAGGGCAGGAAACAATATGCTTAAATTATAGGAACAGTTGCATTAAGTGCTGGGAAAAATCTTCCAACTATAAAAATAATTAATTTCCTTATAGTTGGATGGAATAGTTTGCCTATAGAGGTTTTGAAATTACTACTTTTAGGGAATTGTAGAAAGAGTTTAGAGAAATACTTATGAGAAATAGCGTAGGTAGACCTGATTCTGGCCTGGGGCACAAGGAGGACTAGATGATTTCCTGGGACGGCCCAATTGGAAGTGTGTCTGTGGTTATTCTATATTTAATAATTAGACTAGTTTCAACGTCTGAATTTTCTCAGATAAGGTATTTTACAATAAGTCTAATCCTGAGTGACAGTAGTGTGGGTAATTGTGGCATGGTTACCATTGAAGGGAAAATGTCATTCCTCCTGCCAGGTACAGATGGAAAAATGTGCCTGTGGCTACTGCTGTTACCTTGGCATACTAGAGCAATCCAGGATCTAATACTCTTCTTACCCTCAAAACTCAGACCTAGTTTGCAAATGGAGATCGCACTCTTTATGTGGGTGACAGTGCAAGTTCCTTCGATCCCTCTGACTGCATTCTTCACCTTATGATTATTACCTGCTACCTTTTTTTCAAGCCCATAGTTATATTGCAGTTCTGTATTGCCTTGTATGTGCTGGATAGGTATACATAAAGTATATGTATTTTATCTAAGTGATTTTATTTGCTCTTCACCCATTAACTGACAACGTATGAAAGAGGCAATGTTATGTATTTCTCTAGAATGTCAGCTAATGAAAACAGAGCGACCAAAGCCAAACACATTCATTATCAGATGTCTTCAGTGGACCACTGTCATAGAGAGGACATTCCACGTAGACACTCCGGAGGAACGGTGAGGGTTCTATTTTCATTTTGCTCTCTGTGTTCTTTGTGCAGAAGCCTCGGCACAGTCTCTGCTGGGACCACACAGTGATCAGCACTTGGAACTGTGACATTCTGAGCACATCTGAGCTGTTATTTGAAGAATTTATAAGTCAGCTTCTGTAAAATATTGTCTGAGCTCATAGCTAGTGTAAGAGTTGCCTGCGAGTAGGTGGGATGAGTATGTTCAAATAAGCCAAAACTGTGTCATGATATGTCTCTGAAGTGTTAAAATTTTGAACAATAGAAGCCTGCATTGAAGTGTTTTCCAGCTTCACTGTCTTAAATTTTCCTTTTATTCCTCCTAATATGCTCTCTTTTTTTGGCACAGAAAGCAGTAATTTTGTTATAATTTATTTTATATTTGCTTATTAATTTTTCTTGTTTCAGTAAACATACACAAATTCTCAAGAATTAACTTTTTTAGTGCACCACAAGCATTTAGGAGATACGGGATGCTCAGATGTTCAGTATGTGTCTCTCATTAGATGCACTGAGTCTTCCCACAGCGGGCATCTGTCCTGTTGAGACTAATATTATGATTTGGCTTTATTCATCAATAAATTATGTATTAATCAATAACCAATGGGTTTGCATTATTTTTTTTATTTTTTTTTCTCTTTCAGCTGTATATTCACTTAGAATTTTTTTTTTTTTTGGCACTGTTTCTCCACTCTGTCTTTCTTCAGTGTATGCAGCGTAGTACCTCTTGCTGCATTCACTAATACCACCAGACTCCCCCCGTATCCCTTGCTGGCTGAGCAAAAAGCAGCAGGTACTGCACTTGGTGTGGGGCTGTGGCGTGCTGATGGACTGGCTGGTGTATTTGCTGGTTAGCCAGCATACAGAGTAGCCATGGGCTCAGCTGCCCCTGCTTGTCCCTCCATGGAAACCCGCATCTGGGCCTGCCCCTCTGTGCAGGCACTGTTTTTTATGATGCTTGTAGGAATTTAATTATCTTTGAGGGCCTCTTTCTCAGGGGAATTTGAAATTGGCCAAAAGGTTGAGTTTTAAGAGGAGACAGGCGAAGAGTTGAACACGTGGTGTGGTTTAATAAATCTTATTTATTTTCTGTGAAAATGTCTCTCAGGGAGGGGGAATAGCAAAAAAGTCTCTTAAAACAGTAAGTTATTATCAGATAGTATCAGATAGGAGATGACTTTCTATTCCCTGAGCTGTATTACACCTGGAACGAGTGTTTTCTTCAAGTTTTCACTATTAAAATACTTACAAAATCAGACACTGGTAATTCTTGAAATTAACTGTGCAGTGATCCTTTTTGATTCTGGTCAACTTCATTAACTTAATGCAGTATTTGGAAGGAAATTGAAGTGATTAATTTGTATGAGTCTTCTGCTGTGTAAAGTGAGAATTCAACATTGAAGCCATGTAACGTGTGAAAAACATTATAAACCATTTATTTGGATGTATTTTATGAGTTTCTAATAGGGAAATGTTGGCTTGTTCATGATAGGGAAGAATGGACAGAAGCAATTCAGGCTGTAGCAGACAGACTTCAGAGGCAAGAAGAGGAGAGGATGAACTGTAGTCCAACTTCACAAATAGACAATATAGGAGAAGAAGAGATGGATGCTTCAACAACCCATCATAAAAGAAAGGTAATGGCATTAAAAAATAACAGACAAAACTAGTATGTAAATATCTTTTGTAGAATAGTTTAGTTGGATAAAACAATATACAGGGAATAGTACTTCTACGTATATTTCAGTGTATTACAAGCATAAAAGTACATATTTTTATTTCAATAAAGCTGAACTGCTCTAGTTTTATTTATTTGTTGTGCTATCTGATACAGCACTTCTGAAAAACAACATTCAACTGTTTAGGCACATGTTAACATTCTGCTTATTGTTTGAATATTATTTTAATCTTTTACTTTTTGTTTGTTTAGTCTTTTAGAAGTATGGTAATAAAATACTTTATTTAGACGAGTAGATTTGCCCCCTTTCTCATGCAAATAATACCCAGTACAAATTAGATAATTTGCATGAGAAAGGCTAGCAGGATTTGGCTTTTAATGACCTTGTTTTTTGCTGTCTGGGAAAATAACTCTGCTTTAGTTTTCAATGAAGTGAGAGAAAACAGTGTGGTTTTATTTTGCAGTCCTTCAGAGCTTTTGCTGTGAGTAGGAATATGTACATTATTGGCTATAACATTCCTGTAGTTGTATCTCCAGAGTCACGAGGATAAACACACAACTCAGAGCATGTTTTAAACATTCAATGCCACACAAAAATTTGCTTATTATTTTGTGTTTCCATTTTGTCTTGTGTTTCTGTAACTACAGACTATTCTTGAAAAATGGATCATTCAAATGGATGTCTCTCCTCTACAGGATTGACATAACTCAAGAGATGCATTGAAATTGTATGAGAAATAATAACCTTTTACTATAGGACTGTCTTTATTCTTTCTAGCTAGAAGTGAAACCTGTAGAAAACTGAGTGGAAGTCTGCTGACAGAGTGAAATAATCATGCAGCTAATGTAACTGAATGCCTTTGAATGATGAACAATGAAAAGAAACAGTGAATGTGTGCCTTTACTCATAGAGCATGTTTTGTTCATTGCACTATATGAAGTAAGATTCATAAAAAAATCAGTGGCTGGAAACTATACCCTTACGAATATAAGAAAGGTGTCAGAGTAAATCTTAGTTCTATTGTGTCTTAACTTTTGAGAACTTGAGTTTGCAGTGCAAACATAGTTCTTTTATGTTGTTTCATTGTATGCAACCTTCTAACCTTTTCCCACTATAGAAAAAGGTAAAAAAACTAATTGTATACAGCTGTAACAATACTCTTATCGTACATTGTCAGGTTGAGAGTGAACTTTTAGCCTTGCAGCATAGATGTTTAATGATTGTGCTGCAGGGTAAAATATGATAAGTGACAGCAAGACAGAGGCAGCGTTCGAGATGTGTCAGCCTTTCTGAGAGGCAGTGTGATTATGTGGAACAGATTTGGGTTTGCTCTGTTCAAAGATCTGAGCACTATTTCAAGACTGTGTATCCTCTTAGCACAGTACAAAACTGCTGCGTAACAACAAGCATTTTCAAGGTGTCAAAATTAATGCTGTCTAATATAAGTAGTTTATCTGGAATGTATACTTTCCTTGTTCACATTGCAGTACATTTTCCCATACAACAAAAAGGGTTGTGGGAACAGAAGGAGAACGATCAGTTCTGTTCCTGTCTTGCTGCTTATGCTTTAAGAAATGCTGAAATAAGGTGCTGGGACAGTGCATGTGCAGTGCTGCACAATATTTAATGGGTCTGGCAACAAGCCGACAGCAAACTCTACAAAACAAAGGTGAAATGAAAAATGGTGATATTCGACATCTAATAATAGAGCAGAATGGAGGTTTTGTAGCCAGTGAAGAGCATACTAATGACAGCAAGGATTTTTTTTCTTACCTAAACTCAAAATCCCACTGTAGATTTCTGACTGTTGCAAGACTTAGGAAAAGATTCTCAGAAGTTTTTGGAATCAAAAATATTAAGTGACTACATTGATGGGGAACTGTCATTCCCATGGTGTTAATTGAAATTGGGAAAAAAAAGTTTTTTAAGAACTGTTTCTATTTTGTAGAAATGTTTCTGAAAAGCTTCAGTTTAAACTTTTGTAGTTGTTAATATAATCAGAACCATTTCAGTTGTAAAACTTAATGCATTTTTATTGCTTTTCTTTGTATTGGATTTCTTTTCATTTCAGGGTTTTTTTCCACAGTGTGTCCTCTAAGCTTATTTTGTCACCTGATTTTACATCTAAGCCCAGTGAATTTTGCTTGTGCATGCACCAGATGGTATACATATGAGTAGAAGAGCGTAATCAGATTAAGAAACAAGACAGAGAGGAGTGGGCCTGTTCTAAAAAGGTAGCAAAAGGTTTATGAAGAAAACAGTCTTTAGGATGTGGGACTTGATTTGAACAGACATGACAGCAATGTCCCTGGCCAGATTAGCTAGAAGAACCAAAAGCACTTTGTAGTTTTTGCAATTTTTTTTAAATGGTGTCAACATGCCACTTACATGTTACACTGATAGCATCCATGAGTTTCAGAACAATAGGAATTCTTAGCAAACTGCTTTTATTTCTTGTTGTACTATTCTTTATAAACAGAATTTTTTTCCTGATGAAGTCGGATTAAAACTCCAAGTGGTATAATCTTTGTGCAAATCAGGAATTTTTAAAAATTAGTTCCTTGGCAGGAATTTTCAACACCTGTAGTAGGGTGTACTCTCTTGAACAGATCATCCATAGGGAGTAAATAAGCTTTACAGAAGGATGGACATCATACGGTTCTTAGGTTAGTGCAGTTTCCTATAGCTTCACTGCTTTTACTTTGTTTACAAATTTGTTTTTCTGGGTGCAGAATGAGTAAAGAAAAAATTTCTCAGCAAAAAACGAAAAGTAATATAATGAGAGAAAAGATGCAGTCCTCAGAGTTTGGTAGGAATGAAAAAGATGGGAAAATTATCAAGGAGAAAGAATCTTAACAGGAGCTTCCAAAGTTGCTTACCAACATCCCTCAGGTTTGGGAAGTATTTCCATTTTTTCCACCAGTTTTCAGTACACCTTTAGCTATGGCATCTGTGTTTTTATCTCCCAAGGTCTTGTGTTCTTTGGCAGACTTTTTGAGTTACCCTGCACTATGTACCATCTCTAAACCTTCTGCTGAGCTTCTAAAGGATGAGCATCAGGAAACTTTATTCTTAGAACTAGCACTACCACCATAACCTGCTGTTAAGCCACGGCTCAACATCTTGCAAAGCTATTACCTTCCTCCTATAAATATGCATATATTTTTTAAACTTGTTTTCACTGAGCTTGCAGCTATATTCATGATTGCTTTGACGAACATTATGTAAGCAAATTTTGGACGAATGAGTCTTTCAATTTGACTGGCTTGCTGCCCTTAGCATCAAACCTGTGTCTACAATCAGGTGAGCCAAGATCCTCCTTCTGTGTGTAGGCAAAGGGCTGGTTTTCAGAGCTGGTTTTATTCAGACTTTGGTGGTCCCTGTCTAAATCCAGCCTTCCAAAGAAGATTGAAGTATAGGAGAGAGTTACCCCTTTGAGGCTGCTTATGGTCCTGTAAATTTTTGACTGTTAGAAGTGAGTTTGTTATGGTCAGTAACTCAGTATTCTTTATCAATAAAGCTGTTGGCCATTCTTTGTCAAGGAATGCGGTATCTTATGACTGAAGATACGGAACATTCTGCCCTGAATTACTGATATTCTGCTTGAATTGTTTTGAATGCATTTTGGATTTTTAATAGAATGGTTTAATTTGGAAGGGACCTTAGAGATCATCTAGTTCTAAGCCCCTGCCATAGTCAGGGACACCTCCCACTAGACCAGGTTACTCATAACCCCATACAACCTGGCCTTGAACACTTCCAGGGATGGAGCATCCGCATATTGAGGTCCATAGAAGTGGATGCAGTACTTCAGGTGGGGTCTCATGAGAGTGGAGTGAAGGGGCAGAATAGCCTCCCTCGACCTGCTAGCCACAATTTCTTTGATGCAGCCCAGGATTTGGTTGGCTTTCTGGGCTGCCAGCGCACATTGCTGGCTCATGTTGAGCTTCTTATCCACCAACACCCCCATGTTCTACTCCTCAGGGCTGCTCTCAATCCATTTTCTGCCCAGCTTGTATTTGTGCATGGGATTGCCCCCACCCACATGCAGGATCTTCTACTTGGCCTTGTTGAACTTCATGAAGTTTGCATGGGCCCACCTCTCAAGCCTGTCCAGGTCCCTCTGGATGGCATCCCTTCCCTCCAGCGTATTGGCAGTACCACACAGCTTGGTGTTGTCAGCAGACTTGCTGAGGGTACACTGAATCCCACTGTCCATGTTGCTGACAAAGATGTTAAACAGCACTAGTCCCAGGACTGACCCCTGAGGAACACCACTCGTCACTGGCCGCCACTTGGACATTGAGCCGTTGACTGCAACTCTTTGAGCGCAACCACTGAACCTGCTGATAAGCCATGTTTTTGTGTCCCTGGTAATACACGAGTCAATAGCTTTCTTAGATGAGCATTCATGAAATGCTGGTATAGGCTAAGACTTCATTCTGTGTGTGCTTTGTAAAAATAAGTGTGTGTGTAGTATACTGTGCAGTGCTTGACTTTAGAGAACTATAATAATAGGATTCAACAATATATCATTGTGGTTTAAAGATACACTTAATAGTAATGAACTTAATCATAGAAGTGTACGTATTTTTCTAAACTGTTCTGACTATATTGGTAACAGCTTTTGGTTATTTGCAGAAACACTTGTGTGCATATTGGAACTGGATAGCATAAGTCTTGCTAATGCCTCTTCTTTGCTTCTTATAGACAATGAACGATTTTGACTATTTAAAACTACTGGGCAAAGGCACATTTGGCAAAGTTATCCTGGTCCGAGAGAAGGCTAGTGGGAAATACTATGCTATGAAGATTTTGAAAAAAGAAGTCATTATTGCAAAGGTAAGGAAGGTTATAGTTTTAATATTGGAATATTTTTTCATGGAATAGTCGATATCTAATACATAAGGTATATTTGATTTTTAATGGTAACTGAGTTTGATAGAAATATGTGTGTATCTTTAAAAAAGAAGAGTATAAAAAAAGTACATGTACCCATTTTGCATGTCTTTTTTCAGTGTCTTATAATCTAGAGTGTCCTAAAGCATTGGGAGAATTCACTGAGCAGGAAGATAGTGCAATCCAAGTTTAAAACAAGAAAAAATGCATTGTAGAGTACATTGCATACTTCAAAATTTTTTCTAAGTCAACTGCAGGTTTATTCACAGAAATGCAATTAATTTAATGGGTCTGTGCTCTGTTCCTGATATGTTAAATACGATGGCTGTGCATGGGACTAACAATTTCATTTTTTCAGTTTTTGAGGAACAAGAAAATTCTGAAGCTGATGTCTGAAGAAGTGGTTTAAACTGGCATTGTCCATTCACTTAAACTTGGTTAGTTTAGTGTTACTAGCTCTTGTGCTTGGTCATAATTTTACTAAGTTTAAACTCGAAGATCATCTACTCTGAGCTTTGTTTCTAGTAATTCTAAAGTTTTGAATCTCACTTGCACAGAACAAGTTGAGAGCAAGAAACATATGTGCTTTTATCACCGTGAGACACCATGGTGATGTGGATGGGAACTACTATGATTTACGTATATTTTATTTTAAAATAACCTTTAGATTTTTCTAATTTTCCTATTGGTCTATGAAAACAGGGCTTGCAGAGTTTTGCAGTCTGTCTCTATGTTCATTTGTCTATCTGTCACTCACTTTCTAATAATTTTTGAATGTGTTGATCAGTTTTGATTAAATTTGATAGAGGAGTAGAAACCTCAAAACCAATTATATTTCCTTGAGTTTCATTAGAATCAGCCCTGGTGCAGGTGGGGAGCTTTAAATTTATGTCTTCAGCAGAGAAGAGACTGACCTGTGAGTTCTGCGAGCCCTTAGCAGCTGTCTCGCGCGCACTGGCAGGCTGGTTGGCATATATAAGATTTGGACTAACAGCAACAGAGTGCCCTTTTCTTCTTCATAATCAGGAGATATAGAAAGAAAAGAGGGTATCGCTGCTGTGTTCTCCTGGTGCTGCATGGGAAGGAGCATCTCAGTGGCCCTCCTCGGCAGCAGTCTCTGTGGGTTGCCCTGTGGGTCTCCCAGTGTATCTGGTTGCTGCGCACAGTGGCCCAGTCTCCAGCCTGACATACTTCCCCAGTGCTCTGCTCGCCTGTAGCACCCAGGGGGTCCTCAGGGAAGAATTATATCTTGAGTGCTATGAACTCTTGTTCTACTGCTGCTTGTTTATACCCTTCTAGCCTTGAGAGCATTTAAGCCTGTTTGTTCATATCAATAAAATAAAACCCACATTTTTGAGTTTTAGGGTTTTCCCTTTTACTTTGGTTGCTGCTACATTGTCACTCAATTTTTAGAATTGTTAAAACTGATTCTCAGATAACTTTGTCTCTCTCTGTTGAGCAAAAATTCTTGTTCGTAGAAGCATGTATGTGATCATGGGTTTTTTCCCTATAGTCACCACATTTGTTCCACTACTCCCCAAACTAAAAACAAAACCAGACTTGAGCCTGAATTTAGCTGTCTAGCCCAGTCACTGTCCAAGTAAGTAATGGGAATTTATCAATAATATTTAACTCTGAAGATTAATGCTAAGGATACAGTCACTAGGTAGAATAGGTCTACAGTCCCAACTCAGCCTATAATGGGATATAATACACACTGTAGGTCATACCTGTAACAGAATAATATGAAGCAGAAAAGTAGTGCATTGAGAGCTGTATCTAGAAGGCTGTACAGCATGTACCCAGTTCAGACTAAATCTGTTGATCCCAAATTTTCGTGACAGATTAATATTACAATTACCAGGGAATTGCTACCAGTATTACAAACTTCTGAGGCAATGCCAGAAAAACTGGCCATAGCCAACTTTTTATGCCCCATATCTGGTGAATCACTGAGGTTTGAAAATAAATAAATAATTAAAACGTTAGGCTTGCTTTTTTCCTTGAAGTATTTTTTGGCTTTTTTTTCGCCCAGTATGTGGTTGTAGTGTATACACTCAGTGTTGCACTGCTATTCAGCTAAATGGCATCATAATTTATTACCACTAACTCTGTTGTTGTTGTTTAACTGCCTATTTTGACAATTTTAAAAGTCTAATTTAAAACTCCTGACATCTGTGTTTACTTTCTAGCTTAATATCTTCAGAGCATAGTCTGATAAGCATGTGCAGTACAATAATGTTATATTGGTATTATTTGTAGTAATAATAAAGTGTAGTCTGACTAAATATATTTACTTCTGCAGGATTATAGTTGGAGTTGCACTAAGTAGTCTTCAGTTCTGTATAATCCAATACTCAGTGGTAGCTTAGTGCTACAGTAAACAGCTAGACCATCCCAGTGGCTCTCAGGCTTCTTAGGTCCAGACCCTGGCACCCTGGGGAGGGAGGATTCACAGCATGTATTACATGCAGAATTGCATAAAATGGTGGTGTATTCATAATATGAACCCTCTAAATGCCCCACTTTTCTCCCTGATCCTTAGGAGCTGCTCAGCATTGTAGCACAGGGCGAACTCTCTTCCCGCCATCCTCTCCCCCTACTCTCTCCCTGTCGGTTACTACCTGTGTATGTTTCTTGCAAATTGATTCAGTAGGTACGTTGTTCAGATGATTCATACCACAACTGCAAAGTTGTGATGACTGTATCTTTAAACTATCAAATCCAGTATTATGATTTCTTCCTTCCCTACATTGAATATAAAGTTAAAGACTTCATTTTAAAGCAAGAAAAAAAGAAAAAGAAAAATCAAATGAAATACATTAAATTGTATTTTGCCAAACTTAAATTTACTTTAAGCTCTTTTCGCAACAAATGTGAATTATTTTTCATGTTTCTTTCAGGTTCATACATTTTCCGGACTGTACTGTAACTTTCTCTTTTCGGAAGTGTTGACCTTTTCCTCATAATTCATTAAATAACAATTCTATGTCTTAATTCAGATGTACTTCTTCTACTCTTTATTTCTCAGGATGAAGTGGCTCATACACTCACAGAGAGCAGAGTACTGAAAAACACCAGACACCCATTTTTAACAGTAAGTATTAGGAATTAAGGTACAGAAGCAGGTAATTTTCAACACGATGGCTATTCCATTATAAACATAACTTACAAACAAATGTTGAAGTCTTTCTTGTGATGATTTGTAAACAAACAGTTGCTATCTGGTGGCTATGATATCCTTTAGCAGAATATGTATTTAAGAGTTCAGAAATAAGTTTCTAATAATTTTGTAAAGGTCAATTGCACGGAAAACAAATTTAATTGCAGAATGTAACTGTTCTGCAATTTTTTTATATGAACACTTTTATCTTAAAAGTTACTGATTTCACAGTGTCAAGTAAATAATTTTTACCAACAACACTCAATTAAGAATTCAATAAAATTATAAAAATAACTACTTGCTCAACATAAGTAGCCCATGGAGTAACAAAACTCAAAACCCACTGCTTCAATATCTTTGTCTTCATATGGCTAATATTTAATAGAAGGAAAATATTGAAAAGCAGATGAAAATTTTGAGATTCGTAAACTGATTATGATTAATAGTTTTAATTTGACAACTGACTTCATTGTGTAGAAGTAATTCTGATTCCTCTCCTTTGAGAATTTAGTAGAAAATATTTTCATTGATTTCAAAAGATAATCAATGTTGTATTTTAACATAGGGAAAATGTTGCTTTTTTTGTGTAAAGTTATCAAAGTATAACATGAAAGCTTTCCTATTTAGAAAATCATAAGCAAACCCTTTAGCAAGAAGAGGATTGCATTTACATTGCTTGGCCATAGTCTTGGAAGCTCAGTCAAGAAAATTGAGATCACCAGAAGTTTCTTAAATTAGAGTGTAAAGTTAAGAAAGAGTAGGCATAATTCCAATCAAATCATGCAACAGTGTCACTGCAGTTGTATCTTTATATCTTTCTGATATTATTAAACAATTTTTTAAGGAGAAAAGCAGTATTTAAGTCACGTCAGTCTCCTTATGATTTTGTTATGTGTGGTTTGAATACATTTCATTTCTTTTAGGCCAAGCCTTCTTCTTTAGATTTTCTTTGGTATAATTTTTCCAAGCAAAATCAATTCAACTTTGATAAGTCAAAAATTTTAATTCAGATAATAAGGTTTGTTACAATTTTAAAAGGATATATAAAGAAATATATTCATTTGGTAATCAGTATTTTTAACATTGCATAGTATGCAAAACAAGAATCCTTGTTTTGGAAATGAAAGCAGGAGGGAGGTTAAGATCACTTTTAAGGTTTTATTTGGGAGAAATTAAAAAGAATATGATAACCTCTCTCTTCATGGGCATTGTGGAAGCAGACATCTTTATGTCATGGGGATTTGTCAATAACATTTAACTACATCAAATATGATGAGTGAGAATAGCTGCTACCATGTGTGACAGTAAGAAATGCAGTAGGAAATTGTATGTTTTAGTAACTATTTAGTATTTTATTACAATACCCATAGTGTTTTCATATCAATGGCCGCATGTCAGAGATGAGAGAAGTCATGAAGGTTTTTGTGTTAATTCATCTCAAGCTCCAGATAGAAAGTTACACTTTTAATTACCCTGAAAGTTTTCACCAAATCAGAATTGTCTGCTTAAGAGAATAATAGTAAATTTTGTTACAGTTTAAGTGCAAGAAATTGGGTTAATACAAGACGGTAATTGGTTTGGTTTTGCTGTTTTCTTTGCAAGTCCTTGAAATATTCCTTCCAGACAAAGGATCGTTTGTGTTTTGTGATGGAGTATGTTAATGGAGGAGAGGTAAGTTTAAAACAGATGTTCTGTGCTTGTAATGGTAATGCTGTCACTGGGTTACAATTTATAAAGGATTTTTTTCTTGACTTTTTGCTTTCTAGTATCTTTGAAGGTTTTTGTTTTTTTTAACTTTAAAATGGTTTTATTTAAAAAAAAGTAGACATTTTTTATAACTATGCTGTCAAAAGTAGTTCCTATTTTTGAAAAATTAGACTGTTGTATCAGGAAAGAGAAATAATTACAAATAGCTTACTTTTTGGCGTTTTTAAATTTTTCTTCAAGCATATCATAGCATGCTGTGGTATGAAATGGTCATAATCTAGTGCAAACAAGCAAAAATAATGTTGACTAGTCTTCCTTTTGTCCTAATGTGAAATATGTGCTGTCTTCTTTGCTATCACTGTTGCAAACACCTATGAGAAAAGAGTGTTCATATTTTTCATTATTTTGGTCCTTTCCACTTGCTATGTATTCTGGAAATTTCAACTTAAGTGTTAAACTTCTTACAATTTCATCAGCCTTTAAGCTGTTACTGTCCTCCAGCTGTTTACTGAGGAATGGAATATCAAAAAATATACCCGTCAAATGGAATTAAAGAGAATTACAATCTAAGAAGAGGGCTTGTATAGCTACCTTTTAGGTGCTGTTTGCTATTCAGACTGTATCTTATTGCAACATGAACTCAGGGGTTTTCCTTATTGTGTCTACTACATGCTGCATAATACCATTGAAGGACTGTTTCCACTAGTTTTTTTTTTTATCAGAAAAGTGTTTCTTCATTCAGGAACTGTTGCAGCGTGATGCCATGTTTTGCATTATCCTTTTGGTGTGGTCTCCTACAATAAAACTGTCTCCAACTGTACTCCTAATGGCTGAGCCACCCCCAGAGGGGCTGTCTTGCAGTCATTTCTTTGCGGTTTCTGAGCCCAGTCTGAGGCCCATTTACATCGTAACTTGTCTATGGCTGTCCTCTACCAGCCATGGCTAAACATGGCACTAGAGGGCTCTCATAGGGCAGGATGTCTTATTTAATCAAAGTATAAACCTGTTTCTAGACATCAGAGGTGTTGAACCATTTTGTCTAGTTGAACTAGACACAGAAATCTCCCTCAGCAGTATTAAGATAATAGCTTTTTCTTCAACACTCAGCTGGCTTATTTGATATTGAACTTATGTCACCAACTTTAAGTCAATGCTATCTACAATGAGTTTTAAAAGTGTAGCCTTATAAACTAGCTACGTCTTCCTAGTTTCCTCTGCATAAGATCTTATTGAATTTCTGTAACTGGGGGGGATGCACTTGGAAAGTATGTTTTTAACGTCAGCCTATCATTTAGATACTTGTCTTTTTGAAAGATTCTTTTCTGTCCTATTTGAAGGCAGAACAGAGGCCACCGAGAATGTTTTTGACTCCTTTCTTAAGACTGAGGATACTCTGACACTAGGTTTTGATCAGGCTCACATCTTACATTCCTCTGCATTGGGTGGTGCACCTTTGTGGCAACTGCTGCAAACATCTCGTGTCATGGGGTTCTTGGTGGCAGCCTGCTTTTGCTTATAGGGATTTAATGATTGCAATATGCTTTGCCAAGAGTACGTCGCTTTTCTCCAGGTATGATGCTCCTGTTTGTCAGTGTTGCTCCTGTTCTTTGCTGATGATTCCCTAATGCAGTGAAGCTAACCGTAAATATTTGCCACAGTGGGAAATAACGGCCTTTCAGAGTAGGCAGATTTCTTCAAAGAAGCTCACTTGATTTGCTTATGTGCTTCTCTTTGACTAGAGATCTGCAATTGTAAGGTGGACAAGCTGTCCTTTTTAATAGTTAAAGTCTTGAATCTTACTGGATTTTCCTGTGAATTGCAGACTTCAGTCACTGTCTGCTAAGAAATATATTTAAAACAGCCTTGTTATTAACTTAGAACTGCTGACAGTAAGTTGCACAAAGTTTAGCCGGCATGTTAGCCATTTGTAAGTGTATCACCTGTGCGGTACACAGTTTTTTCTTTTGTTGCTTCCCTCTACAGTTCTCTCTGTGTTCCAAGGAAGTTTCATTTCCTTACAATGGTTTCTCACTGATGAAGGTGTTGAAAACTCATCTTTTAATTATATCCTTCCAGTGGGAAATTGACTGTAGCAGTAGCATGTTCCTTTTGATTCTCTCCAGAGCTGTACTACCTTCAGTGTGTTTCTGTTTAAAATTCCTTTAGATTAAAGCTTTCTTTATAGTTAAACGGTTGTGCCTGAATCAGTTGCTTGGGAATGTTCATGGATTATGTCTTTCAGGAGCACATTACCCAAACAGTGCTCTGAATGAAGGAGTTCTTGAAATTTGTTTCCATATTCTTAACTCTCACCCAGGTGAAAGCAAGAAAATCCCACAATTGAGACTTCTGCCCTTCTACACTAATAAAAAATGTAGTCAGTATTAGGAGTCTTCGGTTCCTCTTCCTATGGTTAGGAAGGAAAACCGTCATGTAAGGGGTCACTGAATTTCATTCTGGAGAAGAAGAAATTGTGTTAAAATGATGACTCATATACCTGTTAAAAATCTAGATTTACTATCCCACCAGAATAGTAGCAATTTATCTTTGCCTTACCTTGCTTGTATAACTTCAGATCAGTTAGGCTCTGTTAATAAGGGAACACCTTATATGGAAATATAACTGCATCAGTTCTGCTGGCCTGTGTGTGTGCTTCTTTGACAATGTACAAAGTATTACCATATCAAATTCTCTTTTCAATTCTTTTTTTTTTTAAAAAAGAAGCATATTCTGTAGCTAAGTATATTTAAGTAATACATTAGAGGATTTTTGCAAGCAAATTATTCACATGGAAATGTTCAGTATGTTTTTCTTATACTGACAACTTTTACAGTTAATTTTCTTCTGCTAAAGGGCCCAACCTTGAAATCTTTCTTGTGGACTGAAAGCTTAACTTTTCTTTTTTCAGTGTTGCTATTGGACTCTGTGATGAATCTTTTAGCAAGGTCTGTTGGTCATAAACTATGTTGCAGTATAGAGCTAGAAGGGTACTTCTAGTGTTATGATTACTTATTCATCTGGCTTAGGTGGAGGTGACGAAATTCATTATTCAAGACTTTGAAATGGTGTATTTTATGAGTGTGTGGTAAAAAAGTACATGAAGTATTGGATGATAAACCGTGTTCTTTACTTTGGTTCAAAATATAGAAAATTCCTGTACATATTTTTAATTAAGTAAAACTATCAGTCCTTATATACAAAACCAGGCCTACTGTAAAGAAAACCTTTAATTTTTGTATGGTTTTTGCTGTCCTTGTCCTATCAACATTTTGGAAAAAAATGAGACTAATGCTGCATTGATGGTTTTCCTGCTAGTATTGCTTTGACTACTCTTCCTTTTGTAACCCATGTAATTTTGAGTACTGTGTGATTGCAATGCAGTAGAAATACATTACAGTGTTCTCCCAACTTCCAGGCCATGCAGAATCATATGAACCGTGATATAAAAATTATATTCTAATAATGACTCTTTATTGTTGGGGAATACTTCTGGAGTACGTTTCCCGTTTTTTATTTCCAGCATTTTGTTTAAAGGTTGAAAAGCTTTAGGAATGAAATCAATTACATACATTACTCTGCAGAGTGCACTGATTCAGCTGACTAATAAGTTGATTAACTTCCTTGCTTTGCACTTTCAGGATAATTCCAAATTCCGTACTTTGTAACAAACTTAATTGGTAATTATCTGCATAATAAAATTAGACTCTAAAATTTGTTCAGATGGTTTCTCCACACCAGAATTCTGAATCTCTGTTCCGCTTGGCATTTTTTTTCCACAGCTCTTACTTGAATTCATTAGGCATGAGAGAACTAAATGGTTTGTTGTAATTGAACAAGTGCTATTACTGTCTAGAAAAAAAGACAGAGGATTTACAACCCACCTAATGAAAAATAGCTGAATGTTGTTGTAAGCTTTGTCATTTTCATCTCGGTTGTGTCTGGTTTTCCTAAACTCTTAATAAATGGGAGAATGTTTCTTAGCTGAAAATTGCAGTAGTCTAAGATAAGGGTGCTATAGTTCTCTCGGTATAGAATATGCCTAAAAGCGGTTATAAAGCCTGAAACAATAAACAAATAATTCAAAATCTGAAAGCTGCTACTGGAAATGCTTTGCAAAGGAGTCAAATCAACAGTCAAGTATAAAATGTATTTAATTGCAGAGCTGAGCAAACAGCAAGAGCCAGTCATACAACTTTCCACATGCTAAATAGGCCACTAGCATGTGTAGAAGTTTAACATATCGATTGATATAAGATTGTAACTTTCATATATTTGGCATGCTTGGGTCTGCAGTTGAATACGCTTTTATGTTTGATTTTTTTTTAATTTGTTAAAATTTTTCCATTAAAATTTTTTATTAGGAAAAAAACCCCTGACAGCATTGTTGTTCAGTTTTAAATAAAGACATACCAGGAAATTTATAGCTTCAATCCTCACTGTAACTATAGCACCCTCATGTACGCCATCAAAAATGTTATGTGCAAAATGGTTTTCTTTGTGCCAAAGCTATTTCTATTGCAATTCCAATGACTTTATAGCACGTATTTAATAACTGTAGGTCAATAAATAGTGCAATTTATGGAAGCTTTTTTCATAACCCTCCATCAGATTTCTTCTTTTCCTTCTCTTACTTAATAAGTCTAATCTTCATGTTTTGACAATTGTAAATAGAGTCTGGTGGCATAATTATTCTAAAATAGTGAACCAACTAAATAATTACCTGAAAATAATGCTGGAATCTCACTGAATTAGATTTTTTTATTATAATTTTGAGCTTTGCTTTAGTATTGTTAGTGTCTATCTGAGTGTATTATCTGAGTGTATGAATTCACTTCTAATGTGCTTTTTTATATCTAACTGTACAGTCTTCATTCAAAACTAGCATGTAGGGTTTGATGACAGCTCTGCTGGGTGCTATAACAATATGAAGAATGCTGGAGTGACTGTAGCATTATATATAACGTTAAAATAAACTGACATGGAACTCACAGTCTCTTTGGCAAACAGAACTGTTGCTAGTTGTTTCTAGCTGGTCATTTCACTTTGAAGTTAGTATTTTGAATGAATATCAAGATTTTTTTGTTCTAAATAAAGACTAAAGAAAATAAATTTTTGTTATTGTAACGTGTCAGGTTACCAAGTCTCAAGAATCAAATGGGAGACTTTTCTACAGAAACTAATGCATCTGTTGCTGACAAGTATCCTGAGATTTTAGAATTTTCTAAGGCTTCACTGCTCAGCTGCTGGATTATTTTGATACAGAAAATCACAATGTTGCTTTTGCATAGATACGAATGTAGGGCTAGCTGGCGGTTATTTTATAAATTTTTGGAGTGTGTTTACTATTTGAACACATTAAAAAGTAATCTGAAACTTAGTCTTTATTTTGAATTACTTTGAGTCCATCAAAAGAAATAAAATTCTTAAAAATTAGTGACATTATGAGAGAGATGACAAAACAGGCATAAATGCACAACTTCAGTAAATTTTATATTTTGCTTTATTTGGATGAAGAACTACTTGTCAGTGTTTGTTTCCTATTTAAATCTTGCAAAAATGCGTGGAAAAGACCCCATAAATTGAGAAAAATATTATTCTTTTCCCAATTTTATAATGTGTGAGTCACTTCTTGAAGGCAGACTTAGCTGCTTAGTCTGTCAGGGTCTTCTGTTTACGCTGGCAGTTCAGCAGTCCTCAGTACAAAATGCAGGTTACTACAGGGAGGGATGATGCCAGCACCAGGGATTGGTTCTTATACAGGGAAACAGCAGCAGGAGCAATTGAAATTACCTACAAAATAATGATCCTCCTTGTCATGCAGGTATTCTGTTTTTATATAGGGTGTCTTGAGAATCCCAAAAGAAATTGGAAGGGGAATGCAGATATACTGCATTTTCTGTTTTCTGTGAAGTCTCTTCATACAAATACATGCTGCCAAAAGGTTCAGTTTAGTGGGAAGCTTGTTTAGGTTCAGAAGAAATAATGATGATTTTTTGAAGT
Source organism: Tringa tobata (assembly GCA_033628505.1). Classification (NCBI taxonomy): domain Eukaryota; kingdom Metazoa; phylum Chordata; class Aves; order Charadriiformes; family Scolopacidae; genus Tringa; species Tringa tobata. The sequence goes on from JAHREE010000183.1 coordinate 1,313,738, forward strand.
ACAACTGTCAGGAAAGAAGTTGACTTCTGGGTATTTATAGGGTTGACTTTTTAATTGCATTTTGAGAAGTCTGCATACTGAAAATAGCTGCAGTAATTCTTACACTGTTCTGTGCTGTATGAGCAGTCTAGATTTCCTACAGGTGTAAAGTAGGATGTGGCAGTGACAGATTAAGCACATTATTTTTTTTACAGTTGGTTGGTTTGGTTTTTTTTTTCTTTTGTACCTACCCTGCCATTTCAGAATTCTCACCTACTTCATATTTTTAGCATTGAAAATAAAAAAAAACCCACATTGCTGTTATGGTTTTCCTTGTCTAATGTATAAATGATCACATGTTCTGTGTTTCTGTTTTGTTGATGTTTTTGACATGTTTGTATTTCTGTTTTTGTAAAACCAAAAATATTGTAACCTGAGACCAAAGGCGGACCCTTTGGTCTGAGGCAGAATACAGGAACACACTCACTAATCTTTGTTTAAAGACTTTCCCAAGCTTTCTTAACACTGTAAATGATACTAGCCATTTTAGAAAGCATCTCGATTACATAGGCAAGTCCTAATTTTTTAGGTGGTGTTCCAGCCTCTGAGGGTCATGTTTTATCCAATAAGATGCTGACAACCTTACAGAACGTCACCATACACTTTTCCGATGCAGCTGAAGTTACTGGCAAGATATAATGACTGATATTTTTCACTGAAAGACTTCAGCTGAAAAAGTGTCTGCAAAGTGCTGTTACTTATAAAGTATTAAAGAGACAAAACCCCCAGAGAAATGTTTTTGTTGTAGCAAAGAGATAGTACATATGTACATATGTACACTAAGTACATAGATTCATTTTTATAAGCCCTAAGCAGTTGTTGGTTTGCTTTTTCTAGTAATATTGCTAGCAGTATGAATGTGTTGGTTTTGTAAAATGCCAGTTCACCTGTTCAGTCGAAGTCTGCAGAAGAACTAGACTTTTTTCAGTTCAAAGAAAAGTTACTAGATGACTGGAAAACTTAAGGCAGATCAGAATCTGGGTATTTCAATGATACTTCTCAGTGGCTTGAAATAAAATTCTGAGGAAGTAGTGGAGGGAGAAGTACAGAATGATGTTGCTGCATACTTCTCCCCCCCTTCCAACCCCCCTCTGATAACTGAAGGTTAAATGAGTAGCAAGCAGAATGCCTTAAACAAGATTGGTATATTGATTAAAACGCTGATTTAACAGCTCGCTTTCTCCCTTTGGAAACCTGGAAAAGATAAGCCAGCTGCTGTCTAAGAGTGCTGAGTGTCCACTGAGAGTACACTATCTATCATCACAATATGGTGATGAGAGGTGTTTTATGTTTGTGTTAATTTCCCCCACTAAATCAGTAATTATTACAATCCTGTCCCTGCTGTTTACCCTGCAGCTGTTTTTCCATTTGTCGAGAGAGCGGGTGTTCTCAGAGGACCGCACACGCTTCTATGGTGCAGAAATTGTCTCTGCCCTGGACTATCTGCATTCTGGGAAGATTGTGTACCGTGATCTCAAGGTAAAAAAAGAAAGAAAAAAAGTAATCAAATTTTTGTTTTTGCAGAGACTATTGGGACAAACACAAAGTAATTATAAAGTTGCACTATTCAGAGTTAATGGAGAAAAAAAATCTGTGCTCGGTTTAAAGTTCTGTATACACTGAAGGAAGCCGTTTGATACAGTAATATATAGATGGGTATATGGTAATCCTTGGTTTTAACTTGATTAAAAAAAGAAACAACATACCTTGGTGATAGCACTTGAAGGAGTTTTGAACTTCTGATCCTCTTTTTTCCCCCATTGCTTATAACTTAACTTGTATTTCCACACAATTCTCAAATATAGTTCTCAGTGTCCCCAAACAAGGGAAATGGGGAATTGGGACAATGTGACTGCATTCTGTTTGTCTCACCAAAGAGTTATGTTCTTGTATGATTTGAAAACATTTAAAACAATTCAGAATACTTCAATAGGAAAAGAATTTCAGCCTTAATTTTAAAATGATTTTGTCTTTTGTATCTTGTGAAAGTTTCATAATACTGGAATGTGGTTTGTCTTAGATTTGCTTGCATATCCAGTTGTATATCCTCTGTTGTCTGAAGCTCCAGGTACTCTGTGACACAGTATGACTGTGTCCTACAGAAAATAACCTCTGTTTTCAACAGGAACATTTTCTAACTTATGTGGGAGGAACCTCTAAATTCCACAAGAAGACTATTTTACTTTTGTCACAAGCCTTTAATTTCTTGTATGGGAAATTGTGCTTTCCCGTTATACATGTGCACTAGTGGAGTTCGCTGATGGACTGCTTTATACGGGAGCCGAGGAGAAGGGTGGCAGTGGTAGGCAAGGAAGGCAGACAGAAACAAAATACTGGGTTACCTGTTTGTAGCAGAATCTGTTGTAATAACATGAAATGCTGTGACATCTTGGAAAACTATGGAATTGTCTGGTCAGGGAATGATGGGCCATGATTTTTGATTTAAATTCTTAATAATAAGGAAAAAGAAATTTGACACCATAAATCTTTTATTACTGGTGTCATCTACTTTCATCTTCTTTGTATGATACTGTTAGACTTAATAGGAAATACATGCCATTGAATTGTATTTCAGGCTTTATGCAGACTTAGGAAGACAGGGCTATCTTTGTTCTTTGTTGGTGTTTTCACTACACGGCTTATAATTAGAAAAAACCTACCCTTTTTCTCTTGAGAAAAGTTGTTCAGAAGTGCGTTTTGTTTTTAGTTCTATCTATATTTAAACTATTGCTAATAAAAAGCTTTGGAGAAAGTGATGTTAGCTGTGCTTTTGAGATAGTCCACAGTAAATATGGCAGTAGCTTTTATTCCTGTTCTTTAAAACCTTCCTAACAGGCTGCACTCTGTTTTCATCTTTCAAAGCAAGAATCATATATTTAAAAAGCAATGCAAAGCATGCAGCGGTATGCATACACAATTCAAGAACAGTGTCCTTTGCAAGTATACAAGGAGGAATTTACCTCAGGGTTTTGTTTTTATCAGTAGCCTCTCTTTTGTCTGGTACTGAAAAGGTTGTGGAACGTGCAGATATTTTAAGGATTTACGGATTATACTAACTCTTTCATGACACTATACTAAGTAAAATGTATCTTGCAAACTGAAGGTCATGAAACAGCAAAGGAAACCTATAACGTCTTATCAAATGGCAGCCATGATTTTAACCTTGAATTACTTGATTATATCTTGAGAATATTTAGAAAATTATTTTGCTTTCTTTCTGTGGCAGATGCATCAAACTTGTAAAACTTCCAAGTGAAAGGTCATGCTTTGATTGACCTGGGATTTACTATTGTAAATGGTATTAAAATATTAAATAATTATTTAAATTGCATAACAGTAAACTTGTTAAATGCTGTAATATAATAGATGATGTAATTCTTTTTAAAATTGCGACAAATTGCATTGGATTGCAAGCAGTAGCTCTGTGTCTTTTTTACAAAGTTGTTGTAATGCATCAGCCTGTCCTGTTAAGAAATACTAAGGGAACATATTTTTTTCCCTAACACACAGTTAGAAAATCTAATGTTGGATAAAGATGGACACATAAAAATTACAGATTTTGGACTTTGCAAAGAAGGAATCACAGACGCAGCAACTATGAAAACATTCTGTGGTACTCCAGAATACCTGGCACCCGAGGTATGATTTAGAGTATATTCTTGAAATACAGTATAAAGTGTTTATTTTTCATTTAATTTTAGACTGTGATGTTTGTATGCTGAAAACTGTTCATTGTAGTAAAGAACTGACAGTCTGCCTGATTAACACTGGCCAGTTGATATTCAGAATTGTATGTGCTACTATTCTTTGTGATGATTGTATGTGTATTGATGCTGTGCTTCTTGGTGTCTGAAAAGGCCTCCAACATGCATTTTCCTTCTCATGTTTGCCTTCCTCTGTTAAAGTTTTTATCTTCCAATGATTTCTTCAAAAATAATCTTCCATCTGTCTGTCACTTGGAACATATGATCCTGCTTAACTGAGCTGTATAACGAGTGTTTATATAGCCTCAGTGGAGGCGAGGGGGAATAGGAAGGTACTGAGTTTGCTGGGTTTTATTCGAACTCCCCAAGTTGCAGGGAGGGGTAGTTGAAATTTTAAGATATTTCTGCTAAAAAGAGTGGGGTGTATCAACTTCAGAACGGGTTGAGGCGGGCACCAAAACTTGGCTGTTTCCTAGTATGTAAGCAGAAGTGACATTCCAGAGTGTGCCACCCCATCTTTACCATTAGCTAGCACTTGGAGTGCCAAACATCACAATTCTCAAGGATTAATAAAAAGATGGACATGAGGATGGTGTTTTGGTTCCCTTCACAGCTCTGGTTTGGCCACTTGAGCTTCCACAACAGATTCTTGAGTCACCTAAATGATCTGCTCTGGTATTAGTGCTGACAGGCTCTGCCACTGATGCCTACAGAAAAAAAAAACCAAGGGAAGCAATCTCAAAATCATGTTTCTGTCCTTTCTGGCTTCAGTCAACAGTGATTGTGGTACTTGGAAATGTCATTCTGCCTTTCCCCTGAGGTTGCCACATGCAACTCCGGATTGACAGGAAAGACAGTAGTATTTTTTAATTAATGCCAAGGATTCTGTGGATGCTGAATTAGCCCTTATTTCCATTCTTGTCAGCATTCAAGTTTGCTAATTATCTTAGTACACACCTGACACTGAGTCAACCTTCTAGTCAACCTACAGAGCTTTACAAGGCCCTTCAGTTCTACCATTTGTTTTAAGAAGCATTCTTTAAAGGATTCCCCACCTTGTTGGATTCCCCACCTTTCCGCCACTTTGAATCTTTGATGGCTACTTAGAAGAAGTTGCATATTCACCTGTTTGGCTTGGTACAGTGTCCACTCAAGAAAATTCTTGTGTCCCATACCCAGAATCTGTTCCAGCAACAATAAGAACACAAGGGATGATACTGTCATCACTGGCATAGACTACAGGTGTCATTGCCAGCTCTTACCCCCTCATTATCTTCTCATCAGCAGTCTTGAAAACATTCTCAAAGAGTGCAAATAACCTGTTCAGTTGCTTTCATCTGCTTCTCCATCTCTGATTTTTGGAAACATGTTAGCTCTCTTCCATTGAACTTGGCAAGAGATCATGCTGGGTTTTAGATACTAAGATCCAGTTTACCTGTCTGTTCTCTAGCAGTCCCACTGCTCTCCTCCACCTCCCATTCTGAGTTTTTTTGGAGACTCGCCCTGTATAGATCTGTCTTTAAGGAAATTGACTCTTCATTAACCCTGGGAACCACAGAACTCATTCCCTTTTGCAGATCATGAGAACCTAATGTTAACAGCTGTACTTTAATCCCGTTACCACGGTGAATTCCTGCTTGTTTCTCCAAAGACAAATGGTGGAATATACTTATGTTTTGCCTGTTCGTAGTAAATGTAAAGGCAGATACCTTTTAGCCTTTCTTTAGAAGCAAGATATTCTCTAGTTATGTGGAGAAATCCATTCAGTGTCTGTCCTTTTAATAATACCCTTGTATCCTCCTCTTTCATCTAGGTCAGTTGTGATGGGTGCATCCCTTCTGCAGGTCTTCTGCTTCAGTTTCCCATGTACTTGTTGGCTGGTGGATAGAGGACACTAGGACAGCATACTGTGTAACACGCAGGGGTAACCTGAGGTTGCTGTCTACCAGCCAGGAAGCAGTTGACCCAGGAACCTTGCACAGGCAGGAATTTATACCTAGCCTGAGAACTGACTTCATATTTTCTTTTGTTTTAATTCAGTGTTGTGGATTCAGCTCCAAACAAGAACTTGAGCTTGGTTCTCCAAATGCTTTTTGGACCATTGTTTGAAGCATAGTGTCCTGCTCAGTATTCCATCTTTTTGCAAAAGCTAGATTGCAGTTGCTTCCAGCCGGAAAATAGGGAAGTAGCTAAGCCAGGGTAAGGTGAATTTCCTCCTTGCATGACAGTCTGTCAGGTGAAGGTGTCCTTATGGATCCATACAGAATTATTTATCAAGGTGATTTCAGAATTATTTTTAATTGGAAAATAAGCATACCTGTTGCTGTGTTTTCTCCACAAACCTTATGTTTCTGAGATCAAAGTAGGCCTTCCCACCCTCTGTTGAAAAGGGTCTTTCATCTTACATTGTTAGGGCCTGACTTTTCATATAGTACCTGAGACTGGCTACTGATATCTGGCAGATCCAGAAAAATGCCCCTGTCCACATTAAGATCACATTGATGGTGGGCCACAGGAAAAAGATGTAATGAGATTGCCAGTTTGGAGCCAATTTTCATGTTTGGAGCTAGAATTATTTTCCAGACCACCACTGATTTATTGTTCACGACAACCACTGATTTATTGTTCATAAGCACCAGTGTATGTGTAACTTCACCAAACACTGTGCTGTTACAGGGGTGTGCAGAGGGCTTCCACCTAGGTGGTCCACAGGTACATTATGCATTTTCCTCTCCTTGTCCTTCCCTGTTACCCAATGCCAGTATCCTACAGTTTAGAGAAAACTAAAATAGCATTGACAGTGCTTTGTCTTACATAGTTATATGTTAAGCATAAAAGATGGTAGGGTATGAATGTATCCTCTAGGAAGACAATAGTTGCCAATATAAATAATAATAGAGTAGTTGCAGGGTTTATATATATGTTTACAGTACAGATGTATATTTTGATCACAGTTACTGAAGAATGAGTAAGTAACTTTTTCTTTGTGAAATTACATAGTCTTTTGAGAATGATTTGGTTATCTCATAAATAGTGAAATTCCTTTATCATCTGTGGTAAAACTTATGCGAGACTTTTTTTTTTTTGTAAGTGTAGTGGTAATGCTTAATAGTTCCTTTTGCTCTAAATATCTGCAGTATTCCCTATTTGACAGGTATAAAATATTTTATAATTTCTTATTCCTTAGTAGTTTTTCAGGAAGAAGAGATTGTTTCTTAGTCTGTTTCCATTTTTATCCTTCAGAGTATGCAATCACATTAGACATCATTGTGTTGTCAGAGAATAAACATACATCCAATGAGAAAAAGATGAATTGTGATCCCATTTAGGAAGGACAGATGTACTCTTGATTTTTTTTTTTTCAGAGAAAGCCCACAGAATGTTTCTTTTGCAGTGGCAGAAGCACCATGGGGCTTTTCCAGACAGTATCAGTAGCTTAATAAGGAAAGAATAAAACTGAGAAAGTACTTGTAAATACACCTGTGAGACATTTACGAGCTGTTTGGATTTTGATAGTTTTCAGTTGATCATCAAGGATCAAAGACCTGCTAATAAATACACATACCTCTACAGACTTTCTTTAATAGAACATTCAGGAAATGAAGCTACTTGGGCAGATAAATAAAAGTTTTTGCAGCTCTGATTGTTTATGAGGGTAATTTCTTTATGAGATTGCAGTTTCTGGCTCTCTGCATCTCAGTTATTCTTAGGAGTAAGTGCACAGTCTTAGTTATAGTATGGTACTAAGTTTTGGTATTATGGGAGATACAAGTTTAAATAGCAGAAATTAATTTTTAGACTTTTAGTCTTTTTAATAACAGGAGAGAAGGTGTTTTGGCTATGAACAAGTTTGTAAGGGACTTCATGGATGATCATTCAAATGACTTCATAAATGCAGATATTTAGGTGTATTCTAATAACAGGGAAAATGGTAGGATCTTGTTAAGTTTCATTGGTGTAAAAGTACAGACTAGATGGATGAACGTGCTTCTATAAGAATAGTAGTCTTTTATTTGAAAAAAAAAATATAGCAAGACCATTTCAAGGTAGTTAATGCAGTTACTATCACTTAAAGGTACGTGCCCAGGCTAGATTGATAGCCTTTGCCCGTAGGCTTTCTGCATGTCTTATAACTTACTTTAAAATGATACCAGTGGAAGGTGAAGGCCTTTTCCTTTTTTCTCTTTCTCTTCTCTTTCTCTTCTCTTTCTCTTCTCTTTCTCTTCTCGAGAAAAGACTTTGAGTAAAATAAGGAGGATAGCAGAGAGGGTAATGGGAAATGAAAGGAATTCATGAAGTGAATCTAGTGATCTCACAGGTAGATTGATAGGCCAGAAAACACAGCTTAGAGATGAGAAGGCTTTTCTTATGGGGAAAAATGTGGTTGTGAGCAGGAAAGAGAGTTTGGACTAAAGACAGTTATGTTATTTTGTTAATTTTCTCTTAATAGAAACTATTAGAATGTTTTGCAGAGAGAGACAAAAGGCAGGAGAAGTTGATGAGCAATGTAAACTGAAGAGGAGCTCGCTGGAGGGTTGTTTGGTTAGGAATACAGGGGAATTGAAGGACAATAATTTTTGTCGTGGCTGATGCAATTTCTTTTTTATCTCCGTTTCCTTTAAATTTCATTTGAATTTAAAGAGAATTGTGGCATTGTAGTTTTTGAAATTCTATGCAACTTTATAAAAATAACATATATGTGCCATTATTTTCTACCTCCAGAACTACTAGATAGAAAAGGGAAATAGGGGAAAAGGGAATTTGTGGAAAATGGCACAAATTAAGGGAAAGCAGCTGTTGAGATGTTCCTAGATGGCATCTGCATTCACAAGGCTTTAGGACCTTCTGTGAACCTCTACAAATTGGAACAATACTGTAAAAAGAGACAGTGGAAAAGAAACTTTATGCTAGGCTTGTTCTTTCATCATGCTCTAGAGCGCAAGTTCTCATGTTTCGTTACGTCTGGTGAGGCATTAATGAATATTGGTTGATGGTGGCTTTTTGGGTTTATTTCAGAGAAGGGGTAGTTCCTGTTCTTACTGGGCTTCTTTTTATTTTCTTCTCTTCTATTAATTCATTTTTTTAGAGAAAAGAAAATGAGACACTCCACCAAATTGTCTGTGTTGACATAAATATATTGATATTCTGGTTCATAGTGGTTTTGCTAAAAACCTGAGAGGCCTGTAGCAGTGCTCTAGCAAGACAGAAAGAGTTTCATATAAGAAATCCCCTTACAGTGAGGTTACTCTATTTTTGAAGGGTGGGAGGTAAGTTTGTTTCTCTAGCTTTAGACCTGTTACATTCTTTTCACATTAAAACTATATGAAGAAGTGCATTTACAAGCAGAAATGCTCTGCTGAAGCATGATAGAGTTCTGGAAACAGATACCTCCACCATTCAGCTTTTGTGCCTTTTTGATGGCAATTTTGAGTTACTTTGCACCTAGAAGCAGAATTTGCTGCATTGTTAAGGAATTGCATTGCATTCTAGTGTTTTTCTTCTCTTGGCTTAGTGTCTTGCTTTCTCTGGCATTTCCATGAATTTTCATACACCCTTGTAATTTTGAGAGTCCTTTTCTTGTCCTCTAGTAGCTTGGAGAGAAGACACAGTCTGTGGCTGTCCAGAAGTAGGCTGCTTGTAGCATCTTATCCTGTGCCTCAGGCAACATTGTGCAGACAGACTCAATCAAGATGGATGTGTGAACTCGTGTGGATGTATTTCTGGGTTTTGTTCCTCTCTTTGAATATAATCTTTTTAGTGCTGAGCTAATTATGTAGTCTCAGTTTTACTGTTGAGTTAGAGTACCTGATCAACTTTCCAACTGTAAAACAGTTTGAAAATCAAATGTAGCTTACATGCAAGACCCAACAAAATTAGAAGTGTTAAGTACGTTTTGGCAGTTCACTTTTATTATGCCCAGTCCTCAAATGTACCAGCAGACAATCATCTGAATGTTAGTTATTTTTCACATGCTTATGTGATCACACAAAAAGTACATGCTAAAAAGAAGCAGATGGTGACAGATGGGGAAGGTTGAATAAGGTGGTTTTGGAAACCTAGAAAAATGCACTTCTGTAATAGTGTAAAAATAAAAATTCTTTGATCGCCAAGTTAGAATGAACAAACTAGAGTGCCCCCTCCCCCCCAAAAACCCACCCAAAAGAACTTTATTGATAGAAAGAAATGGAACCTACGAGTGTTCAATTTGTATTTAGGAAAGTATGTTATATAGTGTTATTTTGTCCAAGATTATCAGCCAGAGATCCGGAAAGGTGCTAGTTGTATTTTTTCTTCCTTTTCAAAAGATACATTCAAATCAATTGTTTTCCATGTTATAGAATGCTATCAAAAGGGTCATTCTTTAATGTCACACATTGGTAGTGGTTTAGGTTGTGATAATATTTTGCTTCTGATGTCATGAGAAAGATTTTAAGCTTCTGATTACAATGGTAAATACATCATGCATGTAATGGGGATACCTGGCAACTAAAGCCGATCTGTAACAGGCAGCATTACTTCTTTGTCATATAGGCAAATGTAAAACTAAGTAGAGAAGATATAATAAAAAAAAAAAAAAAACATCTTTTGTGCTTGGACCACCGTATCCAAGGACCTACTCTACTATGAAGACTGAAGATTTGCTTATTCATTTGCATTACTAAATGGAGTCTTAACATCCATATCTAGCAAGTGATATAAACCAAAAAAAAAGATTCCTTTTTAAAAAATTCAATGATGAGATGTATTTTACTCCATAAAATTAGAAGTATCTAATCTGATAAAAATTTAATTGTTTAATCTTTATAATTGAATAGGTGCTGTCTCCTATAGTATGAGACATTACTGCTTCCTGGTGAGAGAGAACGCTTTGCTTTTGATTGTTGACCTTTGCTCAAATTCAGAAAAGCCCCAACTTCTGGTAACTTGTACTCATTTTCCTGAAACTGTAGTTAGTTTTCTCAGTACCCAAACACTGTAGTTATGTTGTTGGGCTTTGCTTAACTAATGTTCTTTTGGCTTCGGAAGGCTAGTTCAAGTTTATTTACTCTCTGTTTACCTAGATGCTTCATGCATAATCTGATTTTTAGCAGAGGCACAATAGAATTTATTTTACCTGTGGAAATGTGGTTTAGTGCTGGCGTGTGCTCTTGAACAGCTGTCTGTTGTATATTTGGCTACATTTTATTTTTGGGTGAGGACCAGTGGGGGGTGCAAGGAGGAATAGCATCTATGCCTGAAAATATTTTCCTTTCTGATTTATGGGAGATTCACAATATGGAATTTTCTCTTTATACTAGAATTCCAAGTACCAAATTTTTTTTTTTTATATTGAAACAAAATGTGAATGCAAAAAGTTGTTTTATCTTGAAATGCTCATGAAAATTCAAATGTGGTCTTTTTTTCTGGTTTGTGTGGTTCTTTTTGTTTGTTTTTTTTTAAATCACTTACTGTATTTTAGCATGCCACATTGTGTCATCTTATACTCCTAAGTCATCCAAAAATGTTAGTGATTTGAATTCAGGCATTTTTGTCAGCTTGGCATTGCCATCGGGGCCCTGCGGTGAACATGATGGAATGTGGACAAGGCCGGGTATCCAGAGCAGAATATAATTTATTTGCAATAGCCAGTATCAATATCAAAAGATGGGGAGCATTTAGATAGGGTATGAAAGCATTGCTCAGTTACACATACAGAAGAGTTGCTGAAACAACAGATAAATTAGCAGAAGAGTTAGACTTCCTCCTGAAGCCAGATAACGAATGGTGTAACAAGAATTTGAATTTTCATGCAATCTGGTTAATCTCACCAGACACAAAAACTAATTGTCCACATGAAGTATCAGACTTCTCAAGGGGAAAGATGTAACAAATATGCAAAAAATAATACAACAAACAAAAGACTAGAAAACAGATTGGCTCCACACTGCCCATAAATAAACTGTTGTATTCAAACCAGAACTTTAAAGCAGAGAGCAATTTTCTAATAAAACCCACATTTTTGTGTAAAACAAATAAGTATGACAATTCTTACAAAGACTGTTTCAATAACATGCTTGAAGCTTTTTTTCCATTAATTTTCATTTAATCAATGCAAACATTATTTCCATCTCAGCAAAAGCCTTTAGTTTTTCCAAGAGTAATGAAGCGTAAACAAAAGCTGAACAAATGCTGTTTAACATCGGTAAAAATTCAAAATCATTTCAGGAAGAATGAACAACCAGAAAGAAATATCACAGCATTATAATTATTTATTACTCCTTACAAATCTTGCATCTTATGGCAGTGCATGTTATGGAGACTACTGCTAGTGCAGTGATAATTAATACAGATATGAACAGGTCTGCAGTTTTTCTTTCAACAGCTCCGAGCTGCTAGAGTTATGAGAGACAAGTGCCATCTTTCTGTAGACTGAAATAATCTTTTGCTTTTATTTGCCACTTTCTATTAAAGGTGTCTGTTAATTCTAGAACAGAGTTATTTTAGTTTTCTGAGTTCTTTTTTTCTCCATTGCATAGATTTTATTTTTAAGGTGTCCTTTTTAAGGGCATTTTTTTGGTGGGTTTGGGGGTTTTTTTGAGGGGGTTGAGGGTTTTGTTTGGTTTTTTTGATTGCCAGGGTTGCCATTGACTTCTTACAGTCCTTTGTTAGAATACTTTTTTCTTTAAATTTTAAATTCTACTAAAGTCAGAGGCCCTTGTAGGAGGTTAAACATATTAATTAATATTGCATGCTCTTTACTCTAGGAAGCTTTGCTTAAGTCACAGTTATACCACAATGTACCATTTCTGATGCACCACACTATGTGCTAGCAAATGAAAATAAATTTAATTTCCTATACTTTTTTTAAGATTACATAACAAAAAGCTAGGTAAGATTCAGGAAGTGTCTAGTACAAAAATGTATTAGGAAGACGCTCTGCATTAGGACTAGAAGTAAAACAGCAGTGCAAGCCAGATACAAAATGGAGAAAAATTACCTGCAAAAATTAGAGCAGTAGAAAATAATAGAAACCTTCCTTCATTAACTTAATTCGCAGACATCCATTTCCCAGGGTATCTATAACCTTGATGTTGTGTCTTTTCAGCTTTGTATAATAAAAGCAATGAGCATTCAAGTGTTTTTTCTATTGATGCAGCAATACTTTCACTGGTCATACCAAAATACAGTTATAGTAACTAAATTTGTATAGTACTTGGCAAACATACTTTTCTGCAGGAAAGATTTTCATACATTTGGATAAAAGTCTGTTTCTATAAAGAAATGTGCATTACCTGTGTTCATTAGTGTTAGATTATAAACTTTCTCATTGTTGCAGTTGTTACTGCTATTGATAAAAAGTTCTAGCAAAAATACTTTTCAACTTTTGTTGACTAATACGTGGGTCAATATTTGTTAGCAGACCAACAACTGTAGCAATAAAAATGTGCGAAGGGTTACCAGGGATACTTAAAGAATGTACACTCCACCTGAACTGTAAGGTTAATTGAAAACAGTTTTTTCCCCTTAAATTAACAGTACATTGGTGTATCCAAGTTCTCAGTTTTCTTTCACAACATAGGTGTGCAGACAGTTTGTTTAGATGTTTAAATATTTTCCCATCTGTTCTGTCAAAATTATTGATTGAGCAACAAGCTATTTGTAATGTCCTATCAGAAAGTATATACTTAACGTATTAAGAGAAACCATAACTGGTCAAAAATGTGATTGCTTTTCCAATAACTTGCCTGGGTTATCCAGCATAAAGTAAAAAACTTGTATGTTGATATTGTTCCTTTAATGATAAAACTCAATGCTGTCAACCCTGTTTTAGAAGATTGACAAAGAATTGTTTGAATCTTTTAATGCTCAAGGTTATTGCTAAATTTTTCTGTGCTTGCAGAGTACAGAAATTAAGCAACTAACTACCATTTAGAATTCTGTGGGAAGTCAATTTCTTGGTTATGTGAATTTCTGATGTGTAACCAAAAATCTTCCAGAGACTGCTCATGTTTTGTTTCAAGAAAATACAGTAAAAACAGAATTAAGGGATTTTCTACATTCAGCTCAGTTTGTGTCGGAGGCAGTCACAACTTGTCCAGTATTCTGTGGTTAGTGAAGTAATAGAGAATCCTAGTTTCACTGAAGGCAAGTGATTGACTTAAGATGGTCATGGACTTATGATCGCTTGTTATACTTCTGGCTAACCTCCTGTAAAAATTTCTTTTCACAGAACCTTGTAAAAGCATTGCATGTGTTTGTATTGGCTTCTCTTTGGCTGGCTCATTTAATTGCCTGCTTCCTAAGTCTCTGCCCCAAGCCCTTGTAAATAAGAGTTTGCAGATGTGTCTCAAGCTACTGCAGCCCAGAAAACGTTCAGCCCTAGCTACTGAAGAAATAAAGAGCCTATATAATAAAAGATAGCTTTTCACTGGTTTTCACCATAAAAATTTAAGTGGACATCAAATTCTGTGGGCTGTATGTTAGGCTCTTAAAGGAGTGATGTACCTAAAGCAAAGGAGACCTGGAGATGTATTGACAAGTAAAACAAAAGATTGAAATCTACTACTAGTGGTGAAGAAGAGGAGGCAGTCTTCTTAATGGATTTTGTTTTCTGAGAAAGATAAAAATTCTATCGGTACTAATGATTGTTATTAAGACATTGTACTTTTCAGCAGTGGGGAATATTATTAGAAGATTGGGGGTTTTGTTAATAAATGCAAATACAAGAATTTTTTTTTCTGATTTGTAGTTACTTGTCAGCAAAATGAATTGTTGTGTGAGGGGCAAATGCAGTTAAATTACTGTGATCTTAGCAACACTGCAGTGTGTTTGTGTTGTCTTAGTCATCACAAAGGCAAAGTTCAGGCTGTGAACTGAATTTTTCATTTTGTATGTAGGGCTTGATGGTCTTTGCTGTGTGTATGAAACACTATCCCATCATATACTTGGTCATTGCCAATAATACTTTCCAGAAACCCCAAAGTGTGCAGAGGCAGTGGAGTCAGTAGAGAATACTTTGTTTTCCCTTGCTCCATTTGGCTAGTCCTGCTGTCTTAGTAAATTTTAAAAAGAGTTGGGTTGCCTTTTGACTACAATGCAAATGAAAGTTTTCAGGTAAATAAATAGCTTTCCCTTAGCTAAAATTATAATATTGTCCAGTGCCTCTAAAACATCCATAAAAGCACCAAAGTACCTGCATATGCCTGGCTAATGGTTCTTGCTTGTTAGAAAGTGTGTATGTTACTTAAACTCTTGCATGTTTATCTAAGACTGGAAAAATACAACCTTCAGTAGCACCTCTGCAGCTTTTTTTAAAAGTATCCATATGAACTCAGGCTGTGTCCTTGCATTGCAGGTGTAGGTGTAAGTTGTAGAGGAGCATCAACACCTGAAAAATTGAAGGGTTTGGGCGCAGCAATGAGTTCATGCCCACTTTGGAGCCCTGTTGTGCTGCTGTCCTGGTTTAAGCTCCCTCTCAGCTGCTGTGGGAAGCTTGACTAAAGTAAACATCACTTAGCAACAACTGAACCAATGTGCTGTCAACCTTATTCTCATACTAAATCCAAAACATAACATCTACTAGGAGGAAAATTAACTCTGTCCCAGCTGAGACCAGTACAACTGCTGGAGTGTTTAGAGAAATGCAGGTTGGGAAGAGAATCAGGCCCTTGGTCTTCCCGTGAAGGGAGCACAGCTGTTGCAGCTGCTTGTGCGCACAGGGATAACGGGCAGAGTCAGTGTATGTTCTGTGGTGTGACACTGGGGCAGAGTTTGACGAGCATCTCTTTCTGCAGCATGCCCCATCTGACGCTGTCTGCCATGGTGTTCTCTCTGGTGCTGCTACAACTATTCATGTGGCAATTGAATGGCTTAGGTCAGAGAACTTGAGTCAGGTGAAAAATTACCCAGAGTGAAACTTTTTTCCTTTTTTTTTCTTAGTACTGGTCTACTTTCTGAATGTAGTGGCTTTACTCAGCACCGGGAAGTCACTTGGATACAGTGATGCGAGGTGTAAAATAGGGATGAGTGATTTTACGTGATCCACGCACTGAAGTTACATTGTGCTAGAGCTCTTGTTTCCTAAAACCTCACCTCGATCTTGATGAGGGAGGTGGCTTGGGATTTTGGCATCCCATGTTTGTGAAGCAGTTGAGGGAAGGAAAGTCATATATTTGAATGATCTGACAATTTAAACAAATTTTGTGGAAGAAAGCACATAACTTCAGAGCTGCTCTTTGTGTAGCTTATGAGTTCTATGTGTTCCTTCTGTGTGATACCCCTAGAATAAGTACTAATGTATTACTTTAAAACACATACCAGAGTCATTGAGCTTGTGCCCTTTATGATAATTTTGGTGGGTCTGCTGCTGTTCCTGCTGTGGCCTTGAAGGGACCGAGTTGCTAGACAGTGTATTTACTTAAAGATCTTATAGTAGGGAAGAATTGGCTGGAGACGATGGAGGCAGCTTTTAAGGGCAACGTCCAAAGTCCAAGAGATCAAATTTCCCACAGTGTATCTTAGTGCCTGGGCAAGTACTTAGACTGGTACCCCACGTATACAAGGATACCTCACAAATCCTAGAGGGACAGCAGTGTCAGCCCTTACAGCCAAAGGAGGCATTTTAAAAGCAGGTACCCACCTCACAGTAGGCAAAAGATTGAATTATTCGTGGGTACAATGCCTGCAGCTGTGTGTCATGTTCATTTTAGTACCGAGTTGAAGCTTTCTTGACCTATGTTCAGTGTAATTAAAACCAAATCCCTAAAATCCAGGAATTGTTTGGAAAGGATTCTGTAATGCTAGGGCAGTGTGTATAGACATGTTCTCATGCCTGCCCTAATTGTATGGATTTGATCATAGGAGCTGCTGGACTCCAGCACTTCCATTGATTTGTCACAGTCTACAAATCCTGGAGTTTCTTAGCACCATGAGGAGCAGAAATTACTTAAAGAAAATAATTGTGTGTATTTACTGTGAACGCATTATGCACAATTTTATTATATTTATACTAAAATAAGTTGAGATGCATTTTGCTTTATTTACACTATTTTCAGGCTGTTTTCCTTTTGCCTAAATGAAACCCTTTTGATGCTCTTGCTTGTCTGGCTGGCTGTAAACCAGGTATTTAAACAAAAATAAAGAGTTGCCAGTTTTGCCAGCTGGGGATGAGAACCCGGCTGGTGATACGCGGGTTCGGGAGGCAGTTAATCCAGCTTTTATGCTTTTTTATGATTTTATGTAAAAAGAGGTTAAAAATCACATTTGGCTCTTTCTTTGTACCACTGTTTTGTTGCTGTTGTGGGAATGCAGCAAAAGGTTGCTCATACTTTTTATTATTATTAGGTAAAGTCCTGCATAAATTAGGTAAAGCCCCAGATACAGTTTGCTTTAGCTGTTGGCCATGTGATTTGCCTTGTTCAGAGGATGATACGTTTTATCTTCCCGTTGCTTTCTTTTATAAATCACACATGCAAACCACACCTCAACTTGTAAAATGAATCTGCGACTGCCTTGCAATTTTATATATTTTACTAGCTTCAAAAGAAAAGAGTAGCTAACTGTACAAATAGGAGAAATAGTAACAGGGCAAATGGATATAGTAGAAAAATATATAATGCTTTTATTCTGTAGCAGAAGAAATGGTGATTTAAAGACAAGTGTCACAGATTTCATATACAGTTTTTCAGCAAATAGCTTGCAATATGCTCAAACTCATAAAACATTTAATTTTAAAATGCGGGAGTTATTTTAGTTAGTTTTGTCATATGTACTTATTCAGATAATTTGTTGTATTTTACACTTTCCAAAATTTCACCCTTTATTTGGAAATATCAATGATGTAACGAGTCTGTCTGTTTTGGCACAGTTGTAAATAGTATGTGTTAATGTGTTAATATTTATGATTTTTTAATCATATATACACAAGAGGGATTTATAATACACTTCTTTCTACTACTAATCCTTAAGGACAGTCAAAACTAGGAATATGGATGCATTAATTACTGTGAGATTGTCAAAATTGCCACACTGGATTAGATTGCATTTTGTTTCTGCTAATAGCATGTACCAGATACTTCAAAGCAGGGTTGGATTTACTAGGGGGAGAAAAAGGAGAGGCAGATAAATGAGCTTGACACCCCTCATTAAGATTGACTAAGGTAGTGCCTGTGTCCTGTGATGTGGTCACAGCCACTTAGTGTTCCTATTTGGGTGAGGACTGTGTCTGCCCTTGCTTCACAGGAAATTACTGGAAGTCATCTTACACTTCTTATACAATCATAAGATAATGTACTCATGGAAGAAGGTTATTTCTGGTCTATTGGAGGTTGCCTTACTTCGCATCACCAGACTTTCACTAGTATATATCTAAATAACTGTTCCTGTGTGTCTGTGTACAGTTTGAATCTGGGTGAGCTCTTTGTGGTGGTTATTGCATGTTTCTGTATGTTGTAAAAAGTATTTTGTTTTCTGTGGGTTAGTTTGTTGGTTTTTTGCAAAATCAGTCATATGTGCTGCCTTTCAGTGTCTGCCCTTTAATGGTATCTTAACAAATCTTTATAAAGAATTATTTAATTCTTTATAAATGTGCACCTGTATCAGCTGCATTGCTTTATCTTTCTAACTATTTATTATTTAAGTCTAATTTCTTCTTGTTAGGTTTTTGCCTCTTTAATACATCTTTCTGCAGCAAATACTGGCTATTTGGCACATACAGTTGTATTGCCTTCTGTACTACCATTTATTAACTTCTAACTGTTGCATCTTTTTTGAATCAAAGGGTATGATATTCTAGAAATTCACAGAAATTGGAATTATATATGTATATATTCAGTTTCCTTATTGCTTATGGTTTCATTAAGGGTAAATGCTGCTATGTTGTCTCTGTTTCTACAATTTAATACGAAGGCATATTAAAGTCAAGACTGCTTGACACTGCTTAGATTCCTTATTCCAATTCTCTGGAGCTGCTGTGAGAAGGTCTGTGGAGTAGGTTGTTTTTAGGTACAACATTGGAGGCATTATGTTAACAAATTATATAAACTTTACCTATTTCTGTGATCATATAATATCATGTAATATCATATAAACTTTGTCATACTTCTTTGCATTAGCACAGTTCAGCTCTTTGGACTATTTCATGGAACGTAATGAAACTGTCAGGAGAAACACATTGAGGACTTTTAATATAAATAAATACCTTAAAGAAGCTAAACTTCTCTTAGTAAGATTAAAGTGTTTCTAAATGTGAGGCTTTATTCTTACAGGTGGGGTAAGGAGAGGGAAATGACTGAGCAGGGAGATGCTTCAGTTCTTCTCCCAGAAGTGATAATGCCCATAAATCAAGTATCTGTTCCTAAAACTGTGCAGTATAAATGGAATGGTAGAGGACATAGGAAAGGGGGAAAATGCAGTCATGATAATTTTGAGCAGGTCATTCTTGAATTTTTATTTTGTTTTGAGCAGCACTGTCCTCATTATGCCTGGAATTTGAGTGAGTTTATGTGGGTCAGTACTGCAGTTGCATGTATTGAGCCAGGTTCTGGGAGTCCTTGTAGCACACTGTGGAAATAAAATCTTGGAAATACATTCATATAAAGGCGCATCACATACAGTGAAATGGTCATGTATGAAATAGTGCATGTCTTACAGCTGGTTTTGCTTTCTGTCTTAGGTGTTGGAAGATAATGACTACGGTCGTGCAGTGGACTGGTGGGGATTGGGAGTTGTCATGTACGAAATGATGTGTGGAAGATTACCATTCTACAACCAAGATCATGAGAAACTATTTGAACTGATACTAATGGAGGACATAAAATTTCCTCGAACTCTGTCTGCAGATGCAAAATCATTACTATCAGGCCTACTGATAAAGGATCCAAATAAGCGGTAAGTGAAATTACTTGGGTATACAGGCATAATAAATAATTATACTGGGTAATATAAAAATAGGCCAGTGGTGCCTGGTCTTCCTGGCTAAAGGACCTGTCAGTCACAGGAAAGGGCCATTTGCAGCCATTTCCACTTTTTCAATACAGCAAAGATACACGAAGCGAGTTTAACTAGCAAAACAGGAGTAAGCACGTGGAAGATAATACTTTTAAGTATGACTTAACCCTGAGTTGGCTGTAGTATCATGGGGATGACAGTGCTTTTCTTAAAGTGATCGTGCCAGAAGACATGGGTAGACAGCCGCAGCTAAATTTTATTAGGGCACGTAAATAAATCTTATATTAGACTATGTAAACTAGTGACTTGTTAAAGAATACATCTTCTGAGTGAAATTTAAATTTCAAACAGTCGTTTGAAAGCAAGTATCACCCAGATGCTGCCTGTGCCCTTTTGTGGTGGGCTTTTCCCTCTCGGATTGCTGCCTAGGAGAGCCATTTTCCAGTGGTGCCTGCACTGGACCAGCAGCGTCCAGTCCCCTGTGGTTCTAAAACAATCTCTGTCTTTGTAAATCAGAGAGATTTGTCTGTATGTTCCTTCTTTTCCCCAGTCTCCCTGTTCTTGTGAGTCTCTTGGCATTTTTTAAGGCTGCAGGTGTTTTTCTGTCCATCTGTCTCTCTTCCCTAATCTTCCTTCATCCTCAGGTTGTTCTGAAGAAGTTTTCAGTAGCGGGCATTGCTCGCTGGCACTCAGGGCAGGACTGGTTGCCCTGTCTCTCCATCACGCAGCCAAGTGCAGCAGCCAGGACAGCACTAGTGGTCAGCCTTTCTGCTGCTGCCCGGCAGTGCCTGTTTAACTGAATTTACTGCATGCAGTGAGAGCAAACTGTGACTAACCAGCAGAATACATGGAGAGTAAAGTAGAAATTTGTTCCTGTAGCATCTCCTAATGCATTTTAACCTCCAGACAATCCGACCCACCAAATATATTAACCTTTAGAATGGAAAAGATACTTCCTCATAATTAATCTTTGCAGACAGTAGTGTTATATTTGCAAGCTTATTTATATTCAAGTTCTGGTGCTAGCTAATGCTAAGTAGGGTGGGAGCATAGAGGTTAACTGCAACTCAGCCTTTCTCTGAGCAGCTGGATGGAAAGATATTGAGAGAAGTCTGGAGACTGCAGGTTGACTGGGATGCTTTGCAGAGATGTAGAGAATTTTATAATGAGTAGTTGAGAAACAAAGAGGAATACAGCCTGGAAATGAGAATAATTTTACACCCAGTTACTGCAAGACTGAGGTAGTAGTTCAGAATACAGAATATTTTTTGTAATTATGCAGCAGAGTAGTACTAATACAGATTTATTTTCTTGGTTGTGAGAATTATTGCTCTTTGCAATAAATGCTTTAGAGAGGAATTTGTCGTACTGAGAAGGTTACTTCTAAAATTTGTCTTTATATCTTTAGCAGTTCCTGTTAGTGAAGTACAAACTGCTTGTGTCACTCATTTTGTTAATATTTAACATGCATGGGCTACTTGTTCAGTTAAGATTAGCTTTTTTTCTGTTATAGCTTCTCTCTGTTAGCCCGGTAGGATAGCCAGTCTCAGGAAAAAGGTGACAGCTGAGCAGTCCTGAAAGTCCACACGCTGTTGAAAGGGGCAGAGATTCCCTTCCCTGGATCTGTGGTTCTTTCTTCACCAACAGCAGCAGCTCAAGGAAGCTCACTGAACTTGTTGAGTCAAGTTTGACTTGCTAATGCAACAAAAAATAGCCAGTTCTTTCTAATTTCCTCATTGTAGGGTTAGTTTACTTCCAGGATAGTGCACTGACTCAGCTCACAGTCATCAGTGGGAATGGTGCTGTAGATGCAAGTGAGGGGAGAGGTATGGGCAGGGGTGGGACCCTCCTTTATTGGCAGCAGTGACCACTTCCATGAGCTCAAATCACCTTGGGCAAGTTCACCGAAAGTAGGTGGAATTCACTTCCTAAGACTCTTTGCCAGAGTCTGGCTTTGGCAAGCTATGGGCCACAGTGAATTAGTGTGGTTATTTACAATGGCCTTTAAATAACCTTCTCAGCAGGCCTACAATTTATTAATTTATACTAATTGACTCAGATTGAGACTATTTTATGGTAATTGGTTAATTGTTACAGCACCCAGATGCAACAGCAGTTAACACTGTATAAAAATGATGTGTGAGTCATTACTGATTCAGTGCCTGGCACCTCCGTGGCAAAATTTTATGTCGGTATTGTTGGGTTGGTTTTGGTTTTGATTAGTGCCAGAATGTTAGTTGGTCTTTCAAGAAAACTAAACTTAAGTATGTTTTTAAAATGAATGAATTATTGAAAAAGCCCATCATGGACTGTAATGAACACTGTAGTTAAAGCAATTAAATAGAATAGTCCGTAGCATGGATACTTCTACTATCACATTTTCTCTCGAGATCACCTGAATTCATATTAAACAGGTGATAATTACATAGTAAACGTGAGAATTGTTCCCAGATAGTAAAAAACAAATGGTTGCTTTTTTTAACCATCACAATAACTTAATCTCCCTTTAAGAGTAACGCTTGTTTAATATGATTTTTTTCCCCCACTCTCTTTAGACTTGGTGGAGGCCCAGATGATGCAAAAGAAATCATGCGTCATAGTTTCTTTGCTGGAGTAAATTGGCAAGATGTATATGATAAAAAGGTATGTCTTTATATGACATTGAATAATCTGACATCTGCAAGGTGGTTTCAACTTATAGTCATAGGACTGCTGCTCTCTGAAGTTAGTAATGTTTTTCTTTGCAACTTTTTTTGTTAATACAAATGATTAATTATTCTGGACTAGGTGTACTTAATCTTTTGGTTTTCAGTAATAATTTGTCAGTGGACCAAAAATTAATTTTGCAAACCAAGCTAAACTCAGCAAATATTTTTCTTTTATTATGTAAATGTCCAAATCTTTTCCTTTCCTTTTTTTCTTCCTGGGCCTTCAAGAGAAAAGTAGGTGTATGACTCAAGATAATGTTAGAAAATGTAATGGAAGTTTATCCTGAATTGTCTTTTAATTTCTTCCTTTTATCGAAAAGTTATTTTTATGGAAATGGGAAAATGAAGTGATTGAAAGTGACTCATAGCAAAAATCTACTTTCTGATTGTTTGTGTTTAAGTAGAAATCTTTTTCAAACTTATTTTTAAAGAGATATCTAAGAAAATTAAAATAGCATTAAAACACTGAGCCAAAACAGCTTGTGGAGAAAGCGAGTAGTGGGAATTCAATTGGAACAGTTTTCTCTAAACCCAGTCCTGTTCATGTAATGATCAACACTTTTGGGATGATTTTAGAAAGTGAATTTATCTTAACTCAGTAGTGAAACTCAATTTGACTTAAGTTGTTTTATATACAGAAGCTGATTTTATCTCAGTACGTGTGTAAGAATTTACTTGTTGCTATAAACCCCTTCTATTTTGATAAAGTCTTTTTCTTTCTCCCAACTGTTTTACATTGTTAATCTGCCAGTTGAGCTGCGTAATTTTAAAAGATAGATTTTTCTTCTTTTTTTGCTTTGTTCAAATAAAAGGAAAATGGAAGACATACGAGTGAGCAGAATATGTTTATGCTACAATGTCAATGATACAAACTGTTTTTTCAGTTGTTGTTGAACTGGAATTTTAAAAATGTGTGGTTGTTGGTGTGGTACTCCTCTGACAAATAACGGAATTGAAATAAGAGCCTGTATATGATGATACAAAATATGGTACTCTGAAGTTGCTTAAAACGTGTGATTTTTCCCTGGCACTATCATGAGGTTTCAAGAAGCTCTAAAATAAATAATCAGAGCAAGTATATTAATCAGGTTACTTGGTGAGCTCAACCTCTGGTTGGTTATGTAAGGACATGGGAGAGAAGCACTTTGAGGATAAAATCTAAAAATACAAGTAGAGGACCTTTCTGGAGCTTAAAAAACCCACTAAAATTGATTGGATTGCAATGTGCTAGGAGTGAGAGAGAAAGAAAAAGCTGTTACATTACTCTTGCTCTGTTGAAAAAGATTTCTTAATTATTTTACATTAGAAATAGAGCTCTCAAGTCTACACTGTGTTCAACATCATATTTAGTTAAGAAAATACAGAAACACTTAATTTTTTAGCATGTGCTTTGAGTCTTTACAAATCAACATGGCAAACGTCTTTCAGTCAAGATCTTATTCTGAGCTATTAGAATAAAATGTAATATTTTACAGATATAAATGTATATAAATTTGTCTAAATATATATTTAAAACATATATGCAGGTATTTTGCCTTTATGCTCAATGAGGTGGATATGGTTTATTGGAGTATTGTAACTTGAGAAACTGTAGACATTCATTGTTTACTTTGTCTGGTGTTGCTTTGAGAAACTAAATTTGCCAGTAAAAAAAATCAGTTTAATTTCATCAGTTGAACAGTTAACTTCAAGGATCATAGGAATTGCTCTGTGCAATATTGGCACACAATGTTTTCTTTGTGGAAAAATAACTCACGAAAATGACTTCTGACAGTATGTTTTTCTGTTTAATTAAAAATAGTTTTGTTCCTATTACAAAGCTATTTGTTGAGTTGGTTAAAATATCCAGTTGTTCCTTCTGCACACACAGTCTTACCAGTTTGGAAGTATGCAGAGTGTAAGACTATGCTCAGAGATACAAACTTCAAACATAATAATAAGGTTAATGTACTTTCACTGAGTATGTTTATTAGAATGCTTATATGAATTTTGTTGAGGTTTTGGTATTCTAATGTAACTCAGGAGGAATGTATCAAACAAATTTGATTTTCAGATAGATTTATTCTATGCTTGCTTCTGTTGCTGTTTATTATTAGTAGTACAGTCTTCAGCAGTAGGGTCATTTGATGAAATTGATAGTTGATATAATTATTTGCATAGTAAAAATTTTTCACAGTATTCTTGCCTGAGGTTTATGCACCATGAAACTGTAATTTTCTGGCTGCATTTCAGGAGTGTGTTTCTGTTAGCAATGAAAGTACTCAAGTTCATAGTCAGAGTAATGGAAACAAAAAAAAAATCACGTGTATTCCAAGTTGCTGGGGTATAGTTTTGTACATGTGCACACTATGCTCCTGTGTCACTAGTTTTATCATTTTTACCAGAGATGAAGTACATCTCTGTACTTACTAGGTTATCACTTTACTGGTATGATTAGAGACAGAATTATGTATCTGTAAACTTAGAGTATTTCATGCAACAAGCAGTAGCTCCATGAGGTCAAATGGATCCAAATGGTCAAATGGAATTGTTAGCTCTCTGACACTGCTAACTAGTTAAACTAATTTGGTACTACACAATGATAATAAAATGTTGTATGGCACACTGGAGCAGAGAAGGTCATTGCCTTTAGATGAAAAATGTATAATAGTTAGCATTTGTGATCAGATGTATTTATTTTTGGCAGAAAAACCATGAGGGCATATGAAAGAGAGCAGCCTGTGCCAGGTTCTTCCTGTGATCATCTCAGCCCTGATGAGTTTTCATCTCTGTGCCTGAGTATGAGATATTGAATAGTTTGGCAAACTCTGAAGACTTCAAAAGCCCCATATACTTCTAAATAAAATATTTGTTTTATTTTTAGCTAGAATCAGGAAGCTTTTTGAAATTTCTCTGTTATTCATTTAAGGGTTGTTTTAGCAAATTTTTATTTGGGTTGCAGAAATATTCTGAAGTTTTTGGATGTTTTATCTAAGGTCTTTTACTGAACAAAAACCACATGGGCATTAATTTAAAGGTAGGAATTTGGGTATGTCTTCAGGCTTGCAGCTTGAAGCACTCGGGTAGCTTCATGTCAAAAGAGAGCCAGACCTTTTAGTGAAGCCTGGGTTTCTTATTGCATGTAATATGGATGGAAGAAGAAAAGCTATATGTGAATTTGGGCTGAGATACATATCTCTCCTGATTTCTGATAATACCTCTGATTGTTCCTGAAGCAGATTAGGGAGTGCTACTGGGAAGGGAGCAGGGGCAAGTGGCAGTAATGGTTAAAGCTGGGGTGTCTGACTTTGCTGCAGGCCACCGCGCTTGTGACAGCACCTATCAGTGTGGAGGCAGCGACTTTCAGCGTGAAGTCTGACAGACTCAAGAAGCTGTTCCTCACCCTTCAGCTGTGACTACCTTTGCTTTACTTAAGACAGAACAGCAGCAGCCGATGAAATCCCATGAGCTTCAATGATGGGATTTGGGTTCAGGCCTGTCAAAATCTGCAATATAACTGTAATCTTAAATGCATGTTTAAGTACTCCGTGTATCAGATTTTAAGGGAAAGGGCAGGAGGGAAATAGGAAAATACCAGCATCTGGTTTTAGGCTGTTGCTATTTGAGTAGTACTATTTTTGTACAATTATCTGCAGTGCAACAAAGCCTGTAGAAATGACCGTTATTACTTGCTTTTGTGTTGTTGCCATGAAAAGTAGTAAAAAGATCAGAAAACCGCTAACCAGTCTGATCTTTTCACGGTGTTTCCAGTGGCGCTTTAAACTATAGGGGTACACCTAGTGGTTGATTACCACCCTTTCCCCAGCTGCTTGAATTTACAGGGAGGAAAATACACATAAGGGTGTCTGATTCTTAAAATCAGATGGTTGTTGTAGTCCTGGGGGTTGCGATTCCTCTCTGTCCATTGTATCAGCGTTGTATCACTTGGAAAAGAGTTTGTCCACAGGCAAAATCCCCTGCTGAAGCCTTCCTTCCTGTAAATTTGTGCTGTTTGTCCTTCCATCACACTGAAATCACAGCTTTTCCTCCTCACCCTGCCTAGGACCACCACATGCAGGGTTCCTGGCAGGATCTGTGGGGTATTTTCCAGACTAGGCAACGGGCAACTGGGACGGGGATGGGGATGGACCAGTCCCTACATGAATGCTTACTGGCTGACTTGAAGCTCAACTCAAATTACTGTCTTTCCTTCAGTGGAAACTCAGTCTGAGGCAGATGGAGAGAGATGTATCTCTTCTATTCAGTAAACTAGATTCAGAAACTCTGTGGGAAGTGTATGTGCCTAGTCTTTTCTCCATCCTGGTGCTTTTGCCCAGCTGTTCAGAATTTGTTAGGGAAAGACGTACAGACTGACAGAGTGTGTTAGCTCCTGTTTCCTTTGGTGACTGAGCTAATATCAGAAAAAGGACAAAAAATTGTTAGGAAAGGAAAATCAGTGTTTTAAAGGATGTAAGTATTTTTCATTAAAATATTGTTGTTGAGGATCTAATGTTGAAAGACTGCATTGAGGGTTTGTGTTGTTAGTATCTCTGCATGATTTTTAGGGTCACCAAGCATTTACTTTGAAGGGAGCATAGAAGACATAAATGAGGGAACACATATTAACAGATATGCATTAGAAAACCATCAAATTTTGAGACAAGCTTTTAAAATGTCTTATTTTCTAAGTTAATAATTCCAGTTTATGTGAAAATAAATTGTTTATTTGGATTATAATTAAGTTAGTTTGTTATTACAACTACTTTTTTTTTTTTTTGAGTTTGGAAGTCTCTGTGAATTGTGACATGTTTTCAGCACTTCCAGCTGAGCATGCTTGTGATGAAATACAGAAGTATATTTCAGGGATGTGACCCCACTCTCTTCTCACAGTATGATTTATTTTTTCCGCCATTCTGTTTCGCCTAATCTATGTCATGTTTCATTCTTCAAAATAACTACTTTACAGTTTTGGTTCTTTGGGAAAGTTTAAAGTAGATGAAAGTTTGATTTCTGGACATCAGATCATGAACACTTAATTACCAATACTTAATTAATTTTCATAACCAGAAAAAACTGTAACAATTGACACAGTTTCTGATGTATAATAAACTGCATGGAAACTGTTGAAATACAGTGTATGATGACAATGCAAGGTATTCTTGAAATATCTGTTTTGTTATTTTCAAAATACATAAGATGTGAGAAAAGCAGAGTTAATCTCATAAATAGTAATTTATTTGTAAAGAAGAGGAATACATCTTGGGATGTGACAGTGATGGCTTTTTTTCTTAATTGGACAACTCGGAATGTCATGCTGAAGTTGAACCATAAGTAAGATTCAAATGATTATTCCTTATGGATAAAACCTGAAATTGAACAACAGTGCTCACTCTTTTTTACTTATATGACACACAAAGAATGTTTCATATAAGTTCCCTATATATATAAAAAATCATATAAAGAATGAGGGTGCTTGGGAGTTTTGATATTATAATCTAGATATCTAGTTTATTTAAATGAAAATTCTGGGGGGTGGTGTGTAGCTGCACCTCTTACTCCTTTCACATTTCATCTTGGAATACTATTCGGCTGCAGTCTGTTGGTGGATGAGATTCTTACGGTAGTGTTAATTTTGAGTTCATTGGCAGGAAAATTCTCTTTAAAAGAAAAAGGGAGATCAAACTGATGTTCTTAAGTGCCATATTATTCGTTTGGCAGATGGAGTGCATTGCAGTTACTTTCAGGTAGCTTCAGTCACTCCCTATACAACACCAAGACAAAACAATTCCTGTCAGATTGTCTTTGAGCAATAACATCACATATTTTCTCTCATACTGAAGTATTCATGCAGTTGTTCAGTAGGCGTGAGAAAGCTCAAGGTGCAGGACAGAGCCTGTCTGTTCATCTCTTGTGTGACTGTAACAGTCAGGTACTATACCTGCCCCTCTCCTTCCCCCGAGAGATGGGTGGCAAGTTTCCCAGGTCTCCAACTGTGGAAAAACAGTGGTGTTTCTCAGACGCTGCTCTCAATGGATGCCAAATGGAAATGCCATTCACTTAAGCTAATAAAGACACTAAGAATTTGATATTGCTTCTGCTGTCGTTTCTAACACCAAGCCTTGGAAATGGCCAGGGCAGATTCAGCCTGACAGATGGGTGTGAAATTGGATTTTTGTCTTGAACATCCACTCTTCTGGTTGGTTAAATCACAGTGAGTTTAGAGTTTTTATTTCTTTGTTTTTATGCTCACATACGTGTGTGTTTGTGTGTGTGTGTAATGCATGAACACAGAAAATCTGTATTTGTAGTCTGTAGAGTAAATTATCAGGTGCTGAAGGTGCAGTCTCTTGTCTGGTTCGAGTCTGTTCTGCCTGAATTTACCCAGACCACTAGAGGAGAAAAATCGTCCCGGACTAAAGCTTGGCAGTTGGGACTGAGCAACACGATTCTTATGCAGACTGACAGGGCCTGTGCTTAACAAAAGCTCATCTTACTCCTTTTGGACACAGGTACTGGGTGTGCCTTGCAGTGCTCACATTACTCTTGGCCTTTCTGACTTCTCAGGTCAGGAGTGGGGAGGAGCTGTGGTGATAGCGGCTGGATACCATTTCCTTGTAGCACCAAACACAACACGCTGCTGGGTGTAAAGTGGCATCTTCATGTTGTGATTGTCAGAACTGTAGCTAACATTGGGTGTTTTGTTCTTCGTCATTGAGCCTTAGCTTCAGTCTCTCTTGGGATGTATGGTGAAGCTTCTGAGTTGTTATTCAGGCTCTGTCAATCCAAGGGGTTGTCTCTGCAGCAGTAGCACCTTATTTGTCTTTCCAGTGATTTCGTAACAGCTGAAATTTGTGGTGATTTTACTTTCTGTTTTTAAATAAGATCTGGCCATTAATGAACAAAGGTGGCACTCCTCCAAAAAGATGATTGCCAAGTTTCTGAGGCATGGCCTGGCATGTTAGTGATGTGCCTTACAAAATCTGTCTTGAATGGTTCTGTATCCAGTCTTCCAAATGGGGTGCTGACATACCGAGTCGCTCGGCGTACACTTGTGCACGTCATTTTTACCATACTCTGTGCTCCTGCTTTGTCTGAAAGGTTGTTAGGAAATTACTTCTTACTGCATTTATCTAATTTTCTTCTGGAGGTGATGCCTGAGTCCCGTGTGCTGGTTCCTCATTTCTTGACAAGAATTCTACAGGAACCAATAAATTATTTTAGAGATTCTCCTGTAAGAATTGCAAATGTGTCTGGCAAGTATGCCAACAATTATATGAAGCTCAGAGAAATCATTTATTTGGGGTGAGATGTGCCTGTGATGCCAGATCTGGGGTGGGATGTCCATAAAACTAGCCATAGTTGTTTTAGTGTGAGTGGGGTAGAGCAGGTCGAAAGGAGTGGTCCTCAGTTCTGTCCATCCTCATGGCTGTGCTGGTGGAAATGGTGCTGAGAGGGAAGGAGGCAAAGTGTATGGAAAGAATTAACAAACCTTCCTGCTGCTCTCAGTTAAGTTGTATCTGTGCATCTTCATCTCAGCTTCCATTTCCCCTTTCCCATAGGCTGTCGGGGGTGGTTGCTGTATGTGAGGGTATAGCTTGTATAAATACAAGCCTAAGCCATTGCAGAGAGCCACATAGCTGCATGGTTTGTTTTTGCAGTCACTGAAGTTTCCAACTGCTTTTAATGCCCAGGATATGAAAGGTACTGCTGTAAGATAGATGAATCTCAAAACATCAGTGAGATAAATTTGCATCGGATTCCTCCTTTCTGGTTACAGTTTGGAGTTTGATGTGCTTCACTTGCTTCACCCCCCAGTCAGCTAAACTTCTACCATAACTGGAAGTTTAATCAGCTGACTTACTGGATGCTATTGATAAACAGTTTTCTATTAAGCCTAGCTACTGAGCATCGAATTGGAGCACCAACTTTCTCCCATCACCTGTGTCTGATGAATTTTGTTTTAACGGTGCTTTTCATACCTGATTGAAATTATTATTGTAATTATTTGTTGCTTAGGAGTCATTTAGTACTGTGCTTCTTTTTCTAAAAGAAAGTTTTCAAAGTATTTTCATAACTATTACTATTTCAGATAGATAGGGAGAACAAGGGGGTGACCTAAAGTTGTAGTGAGGCCTGTTCATTTTGGTGGACAAAAAAAAGAAAAAAAAAAAAAAAGGAAAAAAAACCCTAGGCAAACCAGTAAGTTTTTGAGGAAGACACTTGTCAGCTATTGCATTATCTTTTTCCTCTCCAGTTTCAGATCCATACATTGCTATATATTGTGATCTTACCTGCCCTTCTTTTTGTTTTTCATTAACTACTTTGGCCTAAATCACAGTTGTTAAAGACTGCATAGTGATTGTTTTCTCCTTCTCTTCACGTAATAGTTGTAGCATTAAAGGTCTCTGGTTTACTTTTTAGCAAGAGCAGTTTGTTCTACTGGAGGTGTGCATTGTGCCATTGGAAAGACACTGTTTCTTGTCCTTGACTTGAGAAACAGGGAAGCTTGTATTTTCATGTGAAAAGTTTTAATTCTTGTGAAATGGCATTTTCTGTTTGTGATCTGGAAAAATAATCCCAATCAGGGAAGTAGTAAGATTGTTCTAGTAACCTGTTAGCTAATGGATTTTTTTTCATACTGAATAGATCTAACATTTACTTCAGTTGCTGAGAACTATGAAAGTGTCTTTTAAAAGGATTAGTGCATTGAACTCAGTGAGGGGAAGGGGTTTAACTGCAGTTCTGCTTCCTTTCCTGTTGGGTAAATTAACAACTTAATTGTTTGGTGTTGGTGTTCTGGAGTTGAGAACATGAAACCGGTGAAAGCCACAGGCAAGCTTTGATAATATCAGTCGGCCATAATTTAATTTTTCCTAGAAAGAAAGATTGATAAACTACCTTCAGGGTGTGCATTTTAAATTGTCTGTGAGCAGATAACACCAAAGAGTTCCCAAATTACAAAAAAAACCCATTGTCTTCTGCATCCCCTTTCCCCCGCTTGGCATTATCATATATGCTAAACTGCTGTATCGTTTTGGACTGGCAGCGTACAGTGCGATATTCCATACTGAGTATGCCTTCCAGTTAAAGTCTTTGGCTGGTAGGCTGTTGTTCTGGAGGAGAAGGTGGATAGCAAGGCTGGTTCAAAAGAGGGACAAGGAAGTCCTGCCTGTGAACTGTGAGCAAATACTAGCGATGCTGGGAAATACCTCACTGTATTGTGAAAGCAGTAAGCAGGATTAGATCCAGCAACTCACTTAAGCATGAACTGGCCTTTTTTTCAAATATAAAATTTATTTTCACATAATTTCTTCTAAAGGTAAGCTTAGATGTAGGCTTTAACCATGAAAAAAAACACAACACATCATGTTTACTATGCTGTGTAGTCCTTTCTGCCTTAGCTCTTTATACCATCTAGTTGTGGTGAAGTACCTAGAAGTGCCCTTGCCTGACATCTCTGTGGGTAATTAGAATGGTCTGAAGAGTTTCTAGGTAATTATCTTTATGCAGCTCAACTTATCTGCAAGTCATGTGAGAGTGATACTTAGAGTTTAGCTCTATTGGCTTATTAGCTAGATTCTGAACTAGTATTTTTAGGACTGACTCTCATGACTTGTGTCTCTTTCTACAAGTTAGAGGCTCAGCTGCCTCTCCACAGACCTACGAACCACAGAGGTTTGATCTGGGGTATAGGGAAAAAGAACTTATTTGTTTACCTGGTAGTAGTTTTGCTGGTTTCAGCTATAGTAATTTCATTTTGTTTCTTGGTCCCTTTCAGCTCGTACCTCCTTTTAAACCTCAAGTGACATCCGAGACAGACACCAGGTATTTTGATGAAGAATTTACAGCTCAGACTATTACAATAACGCCGCCTGAAAAATGTAAGTCAGAAATTATGCATAAGCATAACTTAAAAAGAATCAGCTTATAATAAAGCACTGTAAGGTTTTTTCACTTTGGATGGGAAAGCTGTTCTCACTGCTCCTAGTAAAAGTCTTCATACAAAAGTGTGTAAGAGTAACTGTCAATTACAGTGTTCTTTTAAAGAAGGAGCAATTACAAAGCTTAGAATACCAGATCACTCTGGGTTGTGTGGTTGTTTTGTTTTGATTTTTTAATAAGTGAAAACAGGAGCTTCAAATGTTCTCTGGTTGGGAGCTAAGGTCCCAGTTCAGCAAAGTACTTGGAGTATGGATCCTGCTTTAAGCATGTGGACACTGCTAGTGACTTCAGGATGTTGTCTTCATTTAGTGAGTTAGGCATATTTTAAATTTCTTTGAAGACCAAAATATATTTAAAAAATGCTGCCAGAGACAAGTGGATGTCTCTTGTGTAGATATAAATTACTTGAAAATGAAATTTCCTATGAAGTCTTGTACTTCAGCAGAGCTCTTAAAGAAATTATTATTACGGATGTAACTGCTGCATTGGGCTTGCACAGAGTTTCTTCGTTGGAGTGAATGTACTTTCACTGGAATTCGTATTTTTGTCATCATCTGCTACACACACAAGAATCATGATCTGTTCGGCCAAGCTAGGGCTTAACAGAGCTACTTACCAAGCCAGCGCAGTTAAAATCTCAGCAGTTAAAATGCTGAATTCTAGAATGAATTTCCTTTCTAATTGAGGTTGTCTGTGTTTTGGTGTTTTTTTTTTAAATTGGGGTCATGGGGAAGGAGGATCACAAAGGTGGACAGTAACAGCTATAGTTAAGGTTGATAACCCTTTGATAGAACTCGCTCATTATTTGGTGTTTCGTCATTCCCAGATTCAGCTGCAGCTTTATGTTGGTTTACAGATCCTGGAGTATTTTCTGGATTTTGCATTAGTAGTGCTTGAACACAGTAATTTAAGGGATTTAAGTCTTCCTGCTGTGAAAAAAAATTCCTTTCTTCTCCCATCTATCTCGATAAGAGTTTGTTCATATTTGCAAATTGAACAATTTTTGCTAAAATTTGGATTAACTTGGAGTCTAATTCAATATCATAAAGTCCTGATCTCTTTAAACTCCAGATATGCAACAACAATGGCTATTTACCCATCAAAGGTTAAGCAATACAAAATATGTAGATGCAACCAAGACTTCAGCTTTGAATTTATTTAATTCAGAGCAGGTGATCGCTAGCAATGCAGGGAAATGACCTGCCTGCCTAAAGTACCCATCTTGGCCTCTGGTTATGGTCTGGCTGCTGAGGCATAAAACTTAGTATGGGCTGCAACTTTTAATTTTTTGCAATTTTTAATTATTTTTCTTTAAAATAAATTTTTAGTTATTTTTCTTTAAAATCTATTAAGTAATTGTATTATCTCCAATATGGTATCACCTGTCTGATGTGATTATGCAAAAGGGAGTTAAAATGTGTTTTAGGGATGGAGGGTTGGTAACTGTGTATCAGAAAGTTTGCTGAACTAAAGATCTTTTATAGCCACAAAAATAATTTTCATAGTATTTAGGCCAGTTATTTAGATATCAAAGTTTTACAAATCACGCTAAGTGAATATTGAAACTATATCTTTTATCTACAGTAATCAAACTGGTAGCAAAACAGATAGGCTGTGTACATTAATTTAAATTGAATTGCATCTGAAGTGACATAACTGAGAGGCACTGTTGAAGTCAAACAGGCTAATGATAACAAACCTGTTTTAGCTCTAGTTTTTATACGTAGAATATATGAAGATACGAAAGATGCATAATTCTGAAAGGTTGCATATAAATACATCATTAGAATAACAGTTTCAATAGGAGTCAATAAGGATAAGCAGTGTTTAAAAATCCGTGCGAGAATGTAGATCCAAATTCTCAGAGTTAGGCAACATCTGGTGCCTGGTTTCCATTGGCACTGCAGGAATTATGTAAATAAAAATATTTATGAATTTGGCTTAGTCCATGTTTCCTCTGATCCCAGTAAATACTGTAAAAATAAATAGTTTACTAAAAAATAGTATGTAAGAATTGAAACAGATAGAATCTGCATGAATTGTTCATTTTGTAGCTGTTTTTCCTTTTAACGCCTTTTCAAATGGAGGAATATTTACAGATATCTACAGTAAGATTATAATTTCCTGAACTCATCTTAAGAAACAATGAAAACTGGCTACCTCTATCAGCTTCTGTGCTACCAGGAGCTGGATGTGCTGGCATGTTTTGATTAGCCTAAAAGGGGTAGTAATGATTGGAGTTCTCAGGTGATAGTCATAATAAACAAACCAACCAACCCACCTGGAAATAAATTCTATGTATGAGCATAAGTTTACATGAATAAAGTCTTACTTCTACTTGAGCCTTTTACTTCAGCACTGAATCCCAAAAGATGTACTGCATATCAGGTGAATAATAAAATTTTGTTGCAAATATAATGACATTTTGAACTTCTCCCTTAATACAGATGACGAGGATGGTATGGACTGCATGGACAATGAGAGGCGGCCGCATTTCCCCCAGTTTTCCTACTCTGCAAGTGGACGAGAATAACATTTTTGTTCTGCTGCTTCACTGTCATCTTAGGTTTATCACTGAAAATGATTCCTGAACATCACCACCAGTACTAGATGCTATTTAAGATAGCAGGGGCACTTTCAGAGACCATTCCAAATTGAACAAGTTTCTTTCCCAAACCCTACCTAAAATCCATTTTGGTTTTGCATGAAATATGAGATTTTCTCTACTACGCTCTCCTGCTGTTGCTGCTGCCCACAGTCTCAGTATAATAGCAACGTCAAGAAGTTACTAACAGTTTCTTTGGAGGTAGATGACTCGACTTCAGCATTGCACACTTTGTGCACAAGCAGTCATCTATTTTTCCTCACAGTGGAGGCTAAACAAAAAACTGAGTTGGTCCAGCTTATCTTCTTCCAGAAGATGAATCAAAATTGTAATTAGTCTAAAAAGGCCAGTCTATAACATTTTCTTGCATCTGTTTGTGCTGGTTAGAACAAGGAAACATAGGGGTGGTGATGTACATATGCAAGGTTTCCGTTAGGCATATCATTACTTGAAGCAGGTCTCTGTCATTAACATCTGGCTGGAATCTGTTTGGGAAACGTTTGAGAGAAGGACTTAAACTGTTGATATATATAAATATATATATATTATTTTTTAATTACTGTTGGATACTACAGAAGAAGCAGAAGGGCTGGGGTCACCCAGCCTGCCACTTAGAACTTCCAGGTTCATGTGCAATCATGGAGAATCGAACATTATACATGCAAGAAATGAAGGCATAAAAGCAGCAGTTGAAGTTGTTTAAGGGGTCTTACAATTTGCACCAGATAACATGTTTCTCATGCTTTTCTTTTTCTTTCATGATATACATCACCTCTGATGGCTGAAGAATGTAGACAGGCATAATAGTATTGCTTTTCACCAAAATGTGTGCAGCCAAGGTAAACAGGTGTTTGCCTTACCCGTTTTATTTTAAGTTTGTGAATTAGCTTTTTCTCCAGGTGTTAACTCTGAATATTCTTTGGGGGTCTGTTTTTTTGGTTGGTGTTTTTTTGGTTGGGTTTTTTTTTTTGGTTATACTGCAGTAGTATTTATTTTTAGAGATAAGGATTGTATGTGTCATGTTTGCAAGTGCTGCTACATCTTAGAACAGGCTTATAGCAGTTAATTTTGTAATATATGGAAGGACTGTACAAGCTGAAGGGAATAATGCACTTTTCTCCCATGTGGAAATTTTAACAAGGCTCTGAAATTGTACATACTGCTTAGAATCAGATTTTTGTGAATGAAATGTTGTCTTTTAATTGTTTGGCAATGGAGGTGAGACAAAAAAAGCTACATCTTGTGCTCCACTGAGGATGAACGTAATGTAAGAGCCTGACAGCACAATAGAAAATTTCTGTTCTATATGAAGGAATTGCATTTGAACAACGAGACCACAGTGATTACAAGAAAAGCACTTTATTTGAATAATTAAAATAGTAAATTTCTGGGATCAGCCGTTCTCAAGCAAGGTTTGCCCTCAACCAAAAGAGTCCCGAAACCCAGCATGTTACGTGTAACCGTGGTACCTGATTGACTGAATACAAAACATCACAAGAAACTGAGAGGAGAACGTCTTTCCATTTCCGAAGATCTGTATCTAACAGAATGTGTGCATAAACTTTAGCTTTGATCTTCAGCAATGATAATCTTAATAATAAACCCTTTGGTGCTAGGAGTCGGGACATTACGCAGTGCAGTGGTAGCGTGCATGTGCCCTTGCTAACGACGTCGGAAAACTCTGACTCCATGGGATTATCATTCGAAGTATCTCTGCGTTCAGATCTTGTTAGCTCCCACGAAGACTGTGATATCGCAGAGTATTCCTGGTTGCGTTGTGTGAATGAGTAGATGAGTCTGAGAGGCGAGATGTTCCTACGCAGATGCCTTAGCCTCTTGATGTGGCAAGTTGAGTGCCCGAGCATGAAGCCCACTGCTGGCAGTGCATGTGCTGGGACAGTCAAGGGGTAGGTGGGCATTTTAGCAAGGCAGCTAAAGACGCAGGCTAATTTAGACAATTTTTCATGTTTCGTGTTTTATCTTTAGTGTGGATAATCAGTCAGAAATATATCATGATGTATATTCTAACTACATAGGATCTCATTCTGTCACCTTGTAACACTAAACACGTGTAGAGATTATCCCTCTACGGAGAGAGAGGAGCACAGCAAACGCGTTGCAGGTCTGTTCTGGACCGGTAGTTTAGAGGTGTCTACACTGACACACTGAGTGAGTGAGTGAAGTAACCGAGTGTTTCATAGACGGGCATTACTTAGCTCTCTGCAAAGGCCTCGTACTTACAGACTAAAACTATGGTGATTCAAAATCTGTGTTATATGCCTGTGTTTTTTTCCCCAATGTTTTCAGCTTGTAATAGCAATAAGTTTCTTGACACAGGGCACCTCTAGCTCATGACCAACTGGTGCCGTGCCTCTGGCCAGCCCTTCCTCGCGCGCAGAAGAAACCCCGTGGTTAGCTCACCGTCACCTAGCTAGTTAGAATGCGGTTCGCAGTAAATATCTGTCAGTGAATTATTTGAAAACCTTTTAAGACTTCGCTGTGCTTTGTATTGTCTGCCTTCCAAAACGTCATTGATCAAGTTTATGCTACAGAGAGAGTCAGTGGCTGCTTCGTGCTGCCCGGGGTTGGGGGATTCTCTCTCTTACCAGTGTTAGAAATGGGATGAAAGACAAATGGGCAAGGGATGCCCAGAGAAACTTTTGAAGCTCTTCTTTTGCTGTTTGCAGTTGTGGTTGGATTCGGACAGGAGGTGGTGGCTGGTTACCTTGGCGAGCCTTTCGAGCACAGTACATTTCAGACTTTGACTCCAGCTTGTACTGACTTCCATGATGTACAGTATGCCCTCTTGTACT
Source organism: Tringa tobata (assembly GCA_033628505.1). Lineage (NCBI taxonomy): Eukaryota > Metazoa > Chordata > Aves > Charadriiformes > Scolopacidae > Tringa > Tringa tobata. The sequence goes on from JAHREE010000183.1 coordinate 1,351,455, forward strand.
GCAGCCATCTCGGAGGAAATAGGTCATTTCTGTTTGGATTTTGGCAGTTTTGCACACAGCTTCGCTTTCCACACTAATCCATCTTCCAGTACATTCCTGTTGCTTCAAGAACATTTATTCCAGTATTGTTTTACAGGTTTTTTTTTTCCATCTTTACTTGCAGCTTCTTAAAGCTGACTGTTCTTGCAGGGGCCATGTGCTTCTCCTAGAGTACAAAAGTAAGGTCTTTCCTTACTAACTGCAGGGTCTATATATTACACCTCAATGTACACACTTTGCTGCTACTGTTTGTACTGTCTACAGTAGAATTTCCTTATCTTGCTCCTGGTAGTGCATTACAGGCAAGCATGAAATGTAAAGTATTTATTTAAATAAAAACCTCTAAATTGGTAATTGAATTACCTCCCTGTAGCTTTAGAGTTTGTGACATTTCTTGACCTTGCTAGTTCTTTCATTAGATCCATGCAAGATCTAGTCATATGGTTAAGGATATTAAGCAGACACGACTATGAACCCAAGAAACCGTATTACTGTTGGTCATACTTAAACTGTTTATTTCCTTAAGTATATGACCCACAAGGATGTGAAATAACTACAAGAAACTGTTTTTGTACACTGTACATCCTTAGTATTTTTACACGTATATGATAGGGATGCACATTATTTTCCTTCGTACAGACAGCTTAAATAAAGCACTATGTCAATCTGCTACTTCTGTGTTTTTTAATGCTAATTTGTTCTGGAGGTTTGTAAATATATATATATGTTCAAGCTTGCCACAAAGGACGTATTTTTTTATATCTGCACATTACTATTAAATATCATAGAGGATAAAATTCTGAAGTTCTGTGTCAGAGAAAGAAAAACTGAAATGAGAAGGCTATATTGCAGATTACGAAAGATTTCTCAAGTTTTGGGTTAAATATTTACTTCATATTTTAAAGTAATTTTATATAGGTTAGATGCTTCAATCCTGAAATGCACAAAGAATTTACTTAATTTCTTCTTACAAGAAAATGTACATCGTTATTTTTTTATCACTGTATATATATAATGATCTGTGCATGTTTAGTTACAAGTTTTATTTGCTGTGAAGTCCTAGTGATAACTGTAACTCTGTGAAGTATTTCAAATACTGGGTGATCAGTTTCAGCTTGTAAATTATTAAGTTACAATATTGTAAAAAAAAAAAAAGTTTTTATGACTAAGCAAGATGTATCTGTGCTTTGGACCGAGGCTATTTCCATCCAGGGGGTTCATGTTAACCCTACAAGGTGTGTGTCACTTGTAAAAGTAAATTTGGGTTACACTTTTGCGGTAACGATACACAGGGCTACGTTCCTGTCAGAACACCTGCGATTTAAGTGATTAGTCATCTAATGAAATTCAGAGCCTCACATCCCATAGCTAGGGAATGTGTTAGGGTAAGGAGAAAAAAAACTGGGAAGGTGGGATTTGCAGGGCACCCTGAAGTGGGACTCTTTGAAGCCCCTAGGCTGGACCAGCCGGGAGGGCTGAGGTCCCTACAGCAGTCGCTCTGCTGGGTTGTAGCTCAGTTCTCAGACATGAACGCTGCCCTGGAATAGAGGTGCTTCATCCAGGTCTCAGTTTTTTTTCTTCTTCTTTTTATTTTTCTTTTTTTCCTTTTTTAACCTTTTTTTTTTTCCCCCCACCTTGTGTTAGGAAAGAGCATGAGCCAAGGAGCCAGCCAGCCGCCAGGTCAGTGATACTGGGAGGTGAGTGAGCGGGGGCTCAGCTGTGGCAGCGGCAGGACGGTCGGGTCAGGCTGCAGCCCCTGTCACGGGGTCACACCCTGGCTGTGGACATGGGTTTTCCTGGATTTGATCACCTGGTCTGACGCTTGTAAACTTTGTAAAACTAAGCATTTTAGGCCTAAGTAGAAGCGGGGACAGGAGAAACATGAGACAGGTAGACCTGGTGCTGTCTGTGGCTAATGACTAATTTATTGCTACAGAGTAGCTCCTGCAGGTTTAATTGCTTCCTTCTAGACTCCCAGCAACATAAGGAATTGAGCCTAAGCCTTGGACGAGTATGAAACTTTCCTTCCAGCTGTAGATACTCACAGCCCAGGATGCTTTGTTGAAATCAAACACATAGGTGCAGCCGGGTGGCTGGCAGGGGTGCTCTGCGTGCAGCCCCCAGAAGCCACCAGCAGGGAGGTGAGGCAGGTCCAGAAAGGTTGAGGGTCCAGCTGTGCCTCGGGTGGAGGCATGGCAGCTCCAGGATCTCGGTGAAGCCTGAGTGTTGGGACTTGGTGCCCGAGTTCCTTTGTGCACGTAGCCTATAGGCACCATCTCCTATTTAAACACAGATTTATGCTGTGGAGCAATAAAAATTAAATTAAAAAAAAAAAAAAGCTTGCATATTCCTGCATTGATAAATGTATATTCTTAGTTGTGTAACCACCTATAAAGTAGTGACACTTCAAAAAATTGTCAGCCTCATTACCATGGAAAACCCAGAGTTCAACTCGAGAGGACTTTCTTCCTCAGGCTTTCTTGTCCCTAAAGACCATTTGAAGCGTGTTTATTGTCATATTGGTGAAGCAGTTGAGGGAGGAGATCAGATGTGTTTGGCAGTTTAATATGGCAGGAAATTGAAATAGGGAGGAAAAAACCACTTTGATGTCAGGGCTGTACCACTAATAACTCCTAAAATACAAGGGAAGGAAAGATTGTGTCCCACAGCAAATGGTAACCTCTTGCATGTGTTGTTACTCCTATTTTTGTTAGGTTTTATGTCTTCATTCTGGCTGAGGTAGCTTTATTCATGCAGAATTGTTCTTTGCGCTTTTTTCCCCCTTTACTAGTGCAATTCTACAACTACACTGAAGAAACTTTTTTTCTTATGTACTTAGCTTATCCTACACTGGTTAGCAAAAGATTCAGATAAATTCTTTCTGAAACGATCTGGTATTTGGAAAGTAACTTTTAAAAACACAAGGGTGCAGTTAACCAGAAGACAGCCCTCAATTATTCTTATGTTGGGACTCTCACTTTTGTATAAAAAGTGGTAAATACCCTGTAAAAATCAAGTTCTCAGGTAGATCGTGGCAATGAGTTTACGAGGAGGGGACTTACAAACAGCCCCCTTCTCCCTCCTCCCCATGCACACGCTTTCAGAAGGACAGACGGAGGAACATAAGAATCCAGTGAAGTTTATTGATATTTTAGGCTGTAAATAAGACATCTATGTTCAATTATAAAAATAGATAAAAACATTTTATATAAAATTGTACAAATTATGAATTAAGTCCACATTATGTAATAGCTGTTAAAACCGGCTTGCAAGCCTAGTCTTTTCAGAAATGTCTCAGCTGTTTTCCTAGGAAGTTTGGTAGGCTGGTAATGCTTCAAAATATTTATGCCTCTGTAGTTATAAACAAATAGAAACCAGTTGAAATTAGCAGCAAGTGTGCCTGCTCTCTGCAGAGGCGTCTTTAGGTGAGCCTCAGACAAGCCCAAGCTTCTGCCGGGTGCAGAGCAGACCTGAAAGGTAAAAGAGAGGGACGGGTGTGTAAGTAAGCAGTCTCTGTCACCTTGCTTGTGTTTCTCATTTGTGGCACTTCAGCCTGTGGGCGAGTTCTTAGAAGAGAAATGGTTAAGACTGTGGTAATGCGATGTAAACAAGTGCCAGTTCAGAGCCTGGGCTTCCTGCGGGCCTGCTGTCCTCGCCTCCTTCCAAGATCCGAAGTCTCACAGGCAGCAAGAACAAGAGCTATTTGATTTCTGAAAAACAGGATCTCCATGAGCTTTAGCCATCGTTTGTGTTTAGCAGTAAATAACTGAGCTCGTGTTTTGGGGCACGTCTAAGATCTTGCCCCTTCTCCTTTCCAGGAAGGAGGTGGCAGGTTTGTGCCAGAGCGTGTTTACTGTGAATTGTACGGCGTGTGTACGGGTGGGCAGCTGCAGCCAAACAGGATGGTGCTGCCGGTCAGAAACCTCTGGTGGGAAGGTTAAGTCGCAGTTTTGTGGCTCTTGCATGGCTATTGCTTGTGCTGCCCGAGTAGCACTGCAGGACTGAATTAAGAGCGGGACATCAAGCTCGACTGGAGCTGGGGGGAGCTACCTAGAATTGAGCCACTGGAGTTCTAAAATTTTAATTTAAGAGATGTAAATGATCTGAGAAATAAAAATAAACTTTCTACTTTTGCTGGTTTTGCATTAGAGGACTAAAGGGTTCTGCTTTTTTCCCCCCTTAGGTGGTAAGGCAATTAGGGCTGAGTTAAAAAAGGAGAACTTACGAAGCTGCAGTTCATTAAAGAATTAATTAACAACACTAACATGATACTTTCTTCTGCTAAACTACATAGACCAAATGCTACAGTTCTGTCTGCAACCACTGCAAGGAAAAATGAACTACAGCCACAGAAAGCCTTGGGGCTTGAATTCCGTGTCAGTGACTGGCTAGTGACAGCCAGGGGACACCTACTCCACGCTGCAGTACCCCCCAGCATTCTGGCCAGCATTAGAGTACAGGCAGAAGATTAAAAAGGCAAAAAGCCACCCAAAGGCTCAGTTCCTGAGGAAGTCCCCTGGCAATTGCTGCTGCTGTGGGTGGCTTACAATATCCTCAGCCAGCCTCTTCCTCTGCCACGCAGCTGCCCTTGGTGGCCCAGTTGGTAGCCTGGGATGTTCACTCACTGCTCTCCCCGACTACTAAAGTGAGCGTGCCCAGCTGTACCCCAAGGTAGAGACTCTTTTGCTTTTAAGCACCCCCTTTCCAGACAGTAGCATTTTGTACCACCAAACTTCAAAACATTTCTACCTCGCAAATGTCACGCTGTCAGTTACACCTCTAACTCAAAAGCTGTCATTTTCCTCTTCCTGTCACCTACAAGTCACAAAAAGCGTCTCATTAGCCCTGCCTGTAGGTATGTAAACCCGTTGGGTACCATTACTTCTACCCCCAAGCCTCAAGGTGCCTACATATCTTTTGTCACCACTTCCCCAGTGCTAATGCTTGGTGAGATGCTGAACCTCAGCTTGCTTGGCAAAGTAGGCGTTTCTCCACCCGACTACATCTAGGCCTCAACTGCCTTTACAATAAAGCACCAATACTGGCAGCCCCACTGTCCAACAGCCTGGATGCTAAAACATTTAAGGTGTGCAGTTCTCAGACTAAATGGGCACAAATCTGTCACACCTGATGGCCAGGTAATTGGCAACTGAGCTGGTCACTGGGTGGGCAGAGGCAGGGGCCTTTCCAGGCATAAAGTTTTTGCTCCTCCCACCAGTACTGTGGTATTCAGTGAGCAGACCTCTGCAGCACAAGTTGCCCAGTTCCTCCCAACACTCCCTCCTCTTCCCCTCAGTGGCATCTCTTTTAACTTGGTGGTTGAGTATTCTTATGTTTACAGGTTGGAAGTTTTGTAGGAGCAGAACCACAGACATCCGAGTGGTTTAATTGCTGTTAACTATACTTGTAATGGAGGGAAGAGGAGCCACTAGCTTCTTGTTGGTTAGAAACCACTCAGGTGCCTTAGATGCCTCAATCCTTGTTTTCCCAGCTGCAAAACCCAAGGTGGAGCTCTCAGGAGTACCACGCTTAGCTCCTGAGCTGCTCCTCAGCTTTGCCCATTGGCCAGACACTGCACAGGAGCTACAGGCCTCCTACAGCTGCTGATTAACAAACACTGAAGAGCTAAATACTAAGTGATGCAACACCTGAAGTGTCATAGCAGGGCAGTCAGACATCACACAGAGGTCTCTCTCTATCCCCTCCGGTCATAAATAAACTCTCATCACCTCTGACTAAACTACAAGAAGATGACTTTCCTTTCACTTGTTTAAAAAAAAAACAAACACCACAACAAAAACCCAACAACCAACCCCTGCCTGTGAAATGTCACTGCCTGTTACAAACATCCGGCAGAGGCACTATTTTTGTGCCTTTAATTTACTAAAAAAGAAGTTCTCTCTCCAATATCTATGCAGCCTTCAGGTCTCCTGAAGAACAGTTGAGGGCCACATAAGGATCAACCTGAATCACTTCTGACATCAGAGATGGACAAGCTACTTGTTTTCTGAACATAAAGCTCCCCTTCTCTAAAATATTTGGGGGGGGGGGAGGAGGGAGAAGGCAAATGAGGCACTTGGGACCACATCAAGCACTAGATTTGCTGCTGGGACCTCCCAGAAAATTTATGCTGACATGAGAAAACACAGAAAACCACCACTCAGGAACAGCTCTAATTCTGACAGCACCTCCCACTGAGCAACAAGAGGGGCGAGGATGGGGAGAGAGTCACAGGTGAGTATGTTCTAACTTCTATTTAGAAGGCAGTCTGTCGTCCACAGCTATGCTCACTGTGAGAAACAGGACGACTGTAATGAGGGAGGCGACAGTTTTAGTGGCTTGGGCATGGGGAGAGCAGAGGGTGAGCGCAGACTCGCTGCCGAGGAGGGGCTGGTTGCAGGAGATCTTCAGGGGGAAGGCAGGAGCAGCAGCACAGGACAATGGCCCTGGCTGGAGATAATCCCCAAGGTTGGAATCCCATCAGTCTGCGCTCCCACAGGCTCAGCTGGCCAGCAGGTCCTGCCGGCAGCCGGGGTCTGACGGGATTATCAACCGGGACAAGCACTTATTTCTGTCAATCCAATGGACACCAAGGCAGAAGCAGTCTGTGACTGTTAAACACCCCAAAAGTAACTCTTACAAGGCAACAGGAACAGCTGTAACTATGTAGCAGTACTGTAACTGCAACAACAATGCTCCAAATACAGTGGTTTATATAATGTTCCCTTCAACATGACACTGAGTTTTATGATTTATTACAGAACAAATTGTAGCCTTTCTGAAGAAATAAGAGAGGATTCTGCTTCCTCAGAAGGAAAATACTATTGGAAGCGACAAAACTAACCAATTCCAAATCATAAGACAAACAGTGCTTATCCAGACCAAAAAGCCCTATGGTAAAATCCACGTTCTTCTAGAAGCAGTTCCTACCTTGCTAAGAGTTGTACGTCTCACCTTTCCCTCCAATTTAAATCTGTAAGATTTTTTTTTTTTTTTTAAATTCTGTCAGGTAAATGTGTCTCTGCTTTGGAGTGCTTGTCCTAAATCTGTAAGAGCTTAAAAAAAGCAAACACAAAAAACTCTAACAATTTCAAACCCAAAAATCTTTCAAACACTTTCTTCTCCCTTTTGTCTTGAAGTGTTTGCCAGATTCAACCCACATCTGTAAATAGTTTTAGTCCTCCTTTCCTCTCCCTCCCCTCTATATATAGAAATAGAAAAAATACCTACTTCTGCTCATTTCTCTTTATCCATCCAGGTTTTTACTTGATTCCATCTGTGTCCTGTTTGAGATCTGCATCCCATTTTTTTTCCTGAAATATGCAATGGTAGTTACTAGTGGCTTATATTCCAAGATACAATAGTACTCTTAGATTAGTGTATTTTACATAATTTTGAAAAGATTAGGTATTATTTGTTTCTCTCCCCACCCCCCCCCACCCCCCAAAGAAAAAGTGATTATAAAGAACTGTGAAACAATAAAGTAAAATGTGGAATATGATGTCACTTTCACCTTTGATCAACATCGATTCTGCAACTGATTTTTAAAAAATATGTATTTCTACACTAATTACATACATATTTCCATAGTTAAAATCTCCAATTTATGGTGAACTGTTCTTTAGTTTTCTTAAACCAATTGTCTGATACTGCAGGCAGCTCTTTAGGGCTGAATTCCAATTCCCAGATAACCACCGTTGCTTTAAATAGATGCAAATAGATTTTTAGGACTCACTTTGTAATAATTTTTTTATATCATTCTTCTCTGCTGAGTGTTCTCAAGTTAAAAAGTATCCTCCGGAGCACAATTAACTTGTAATGAACATAAAGAAGGAAGCTTTTGCCAGTCAAGTCTTGATAGGAGTATAATATCGGAATGATATTTTCCTCTTTTGTATCATTTTTGTACTTCTGCCCAACTTCATAAAAGCATAGTCGCTTCCAGATAAAATAGATTATCAATAACACAATCCCTGTGGACCCTGTAAAGTCTGTTCACATTACCAAGAGTGCTTCCCTTAAAACAGAATTTTTAATTTTCTTTTCTGAACAACCACCTTCTTAAACTATGTTATAGAGAGAGCACTAGGGTTGCCCTGACATTTGCCAGCAGTTACTACATGCTGATAACCTTACCCTACCTTGAGCTACCAAGTTTGTCTACTATAACGGGAAATCCTGTAAAACCAAACACATTGCCATCATTAAAGGCATATCAAAGTAGAGATTTTATTCTCCTAGGTTAAACTTTTACTAAATTCTACAGCTAAAAAGCCTACAAAAAATAGCACAATTAAAATATTTTAAAGTTCTAAGACAATTCATGTTCTGCTTACTGCAGGTGTGCTACTGGACTAGATTTCTTCCACTGTCTTTTGTTACCTTGTCATGGAGCAGCAGGAAAGAGAAATGATTTTTAAAAATATTGGGGAAGAAGAACCATCATAAAGCGATATGGGGACTTAAGTCTGAGAAATGTCAGCAAAAAGCTCAAACAAATTACCAACATCAAGCTACTGTTTAAATGTTAATGCTATTAAAGAACAGAAAAGGGAACACAAAATCTTCTGATAAGAAAGCTAGGAACTGTCACCAAGAATAACTTCTGCTGTTTTCATGTCGCTTCAATACACTTACTTCATTTAGTTTAGGTTTAAGTGAGATTTAGGTCCAGCTACCAGTCTCTTTTCAATTGCATGGATTTCTATTTTATTTTTTTCATAAAGTGATGCCTTATTTAAAATAACAACAGCAACAAACCCCAACAGCTGAAATGAGAGTGCTGGCAGATTTCTCTGCTAAAGCTGCAGAATATTCCCCTCAGCCTTTCTTTTCTTTTGGCACAGTACCTGTGTTCGCAGAAACTGCACCTCTTCTGTGAGCAGCTGCTTCTCTTTGAAGAGCTGAGTCTGTTTGTTGAGCAACTCCACTAACTGCTGGGCAGTGGCCTGGCAGTGCTTGTCAAGCTGCTGTAACCTGGAAAAAATAGATAAAAGGGTTGCAGAGCATCTGAAGTTGGAGTTCACGGTAGAAGCTTTGATGTCTGCACTGGCGGGTGCAGCTCCCAGATGACAGAGCTCGGTCTGGTGGTTGGGCTGAGACTAAAGTATTATTGCTAGGATGGGCATTCAATACATTTTATCTTCACACTTTAAACGAGCACTTTTAAAGGTTTGCACTTCTAATTTAGAAGCCTTATTATGACCTGACAGCAAATTTGCTTTGCCATTAAATGACATCAGTAAAGACCACAGGACCGCATCCCGATACCTGTAACTAAGCAAGCTGCACACACTGCAGCTGCTGCAATAACCAGCCTCCTGAAACACACACACACTAGCCCAAATTATAAATCCAAATATCTCAATCCCCTGACAAACTGGACCTAAAGACCTTTTGTTTCTCTCAACTGCTCATTGCAACCTGGTCAATGCCTAAAACTCGGTACAGAATGCACCATTCTTTCAAGTAAACTTAGTGCTAATTAAACGTCGGTGTAGATCGTTTAATAGTGAGCTGAGGATTCCTGGAGAAGGATGTAAAGAGCCCATCACTCCAAAGGTCCTCCTCATCAGGGGCTGCAAAATAGAGGGAACAAGGTGGCAGGTATCAGAAGCAGCACGCAGTGGCATTTTGCTTACACTTAAAAAACAAGTGCCCAAGTTGGGACAACACTGCTGTAGACAGGCCAACTGCACCTTTACTTCTTTAATCACAAAACCTGGTATGGCTTATGTCCCCAGTGACTGTTTATTCCTCTTGCCATGAAAAAAATTCAAAAGTCTGCTTGGGACCTGTAGCAAGGGCTGTAATCTCAAATAAATAGAAATGGTGTTTTTACATTAAATACATTGCACTCTTTAAATGGAAATGTCTTTAATTAGAAGTCCTTTTGGATATCTTAGAGGCTTTCTTGTCCTTAGATAACAGTAGTCTCGAGAAAAACTTACACATCTAAACCCTATGCACTTAGGGAGCATGAACTGACTCTGGTTTTATCAAGGCTAGTTCTGGATCTAAACTTTGCACTTGCTTTTGTAAACTATTTCTTGCTCAACATATTGAAAGACAGCTTCAGCTGAACAAGGTTTTTAGGTTGCATCTCTCATGCAGGCGGTGTTTTAATGGAATTAGTTCTATGCTTACAATAAGGCATGTGATTTTCTGAGTCTTTCTACTTTCAGCTCCATGTGGTAGTTTTGACTCGTACAGCTGTCATAACTCGGCTAAGCTAATGGCTCTGAATATTCACATTCTTAATCAGGATTGTTCAAATAACTGCATGAGTAAACACCCCCAAATTTCTTGATAAAAAGCTAGTAAAATCTAGCTGAAATAAAATTGCCAAAATCCATGTCAAAACTAGTATTTACTGATCTGTATCAGCCAGCCAACTTCCTTGAAATCAAACCGCAACAATCATGTAGCAATCACTGAATGCCCATATTTCATAGTTCCCTGTTACTCTGCTAACATGTCCTTGGAAAAGGGATTTGAGGAGCTGCAGGACCACCTCCTGGGATTCGGAACAAAACTAAAAGCAGCTATAGCTGCAAACAGCGACAGCTGCTTGTAAACATGCAATGAAGCAAACAAAACCATCACTTTGATAACACAGGGTATTCCACTAAATACACACTTCGCTGCTCTGTGTCTAATTTCACACTCCCTATACCTTCCAAACTATACCTTGTTGCTCCAGGAGCTCTTTATGCTTAATTTCTTTACTGAAGGTGATTTCAGGGGTGTTAAACTTCAAAAAAAAACCCCAAAGCAAAACTCCCCAACACAAACAAAACTCCACCTTTGTACTCTTCTTTGTTTTGTTTTTAAAGATAGTAGCTTCTCTATGAACATCTTGCTCCCAAGGAGTGCAAGAACAACAGGGATGTTTGCTGGAGGCAACATCAGAGTTTCAGACTGGAGGGCCAAATTATGCTCACTACTTTGCCATTGATTTCCTTTAACTTGAGGAGGATGTGACCTTACTGCACATCTTGATTTGTAGTAAAGCCATCTTCCAGTCCTTTATTTCTAGAGTACTTACTACTTTATAGCAGTAGTGGTAGGGAGGATAACTGGGAACTGCTGTCTGCACACAGTCAAGGGAAGAACTCCAGCACTGCCCTACCTATTTAGACCCTTGAGGCTATGAAATCCTCCTCATGCACAAGAGCCTGACTCAACAACTACCAACTACAGATTGGATTCAGGCCCTTAGAATTTAAGTTTCTGCTGGTTTCTACATTCAATTAATAGTTTTCCCATTGTGCTAGTGTTTCAGTCTGTTTTAAGAACAATCGTGGTCTTTGAGAGACTCTCTTGCACGAAAGTATTATTACTGGCAGCTAACGACACAGGTAAGTAGATGAACCCCTTGACCCACGTCTTTGCAGCAACACGATGAGCATCGCCCATAGCTGCTGTAGGGCTTGCTCCAGCTGCAAGAGCAAAGGCTGATGGTGCAGCGCTGGGGAGAGTCCCTTCCCTGGCCTGCCCCTCCTCTCATGGGGAGAAGGCTCCAGCTGAAGAGCCACCACTTCAGTGCGAGGAACTTCCTCCAGTTCTGGCACCCAGAGAGAAGTCATTTCCAGCTCATGTGAATTTTACATCAAAACAACACTTTCTACTAGATACTCACAGGCAGCCCATGCATATTTCAAAAACATTACTGGATACAAGCCTTAGCACGCTCTCTTGTGAAGCTCTATATCCTTTCAGATCATGTAAAGGGTGATTCAGAGAAACTACTGTAAACAGAAAAGTCTTTAATTATGGCAATAGTACTCAATTATGCTTTTGTTTTGTAACTTCACCGCCCACTGCGTTGCATTTAGACTGTCCTCTTGAGCAGAGGAGGGAGAAAGATGACACAGCAGGCCACAACTTCACTTTTACCGTCCGTATCTATCTCCAGTGCTTAAATACAAGAATAACATTCCTTTCTATAATTCTGGGTCACAACGGATAAAGAGGGAGTAGTTCTAGTCAGCGCAAATCTCGGTCCGTGAATTCCCAAATTCTGTCTACCAGTCTGCTCTCCCAAAACTGCTGCCAAGCTGGCCCTTGGTCCGCACGCTGGGACTACCAGCCTGCTCCAGTGCATTTAGCTCCCGAGGACAGGCTCTGGGCCCTCTCACAGTATCTGCTATTACGTGTGACATGTGCAGCACAGCCACACATTCCCATATGCATTGTATCTGGCCTGCCTGCTGATCTCGTAAATGATTCAAGATGAGAAATGAACAGCTCCACCCACATTCACTGTACTTCCCATATGTTACAACTGCACATCGATGCCTGCCATCATTTTTACAACTGGGTGACAGAACCTTCTGCACGTTTTGCTAATACGAATGAGTGAGTGGGGTTGCACGGTCGCCACGTTCACTTTGGCAACATCACCTACCAGGCAAACGTGTACTGCGTCCTGAGCATCCGAGTGGCCACCGTATCCCTCACCCTCCGTTCCAAATGAGATCATTTTTCCACCAAAGTGGCAAGATCTGTCCATTTGGGATGTCGGGTGGCTGCTCCTCCGTGGCCTGGGAGGGCTGAAGGGCAGGAACTGACTCCATGTTCTGTCACGTTACTTCAAGGCACAAGGTGAAGACATGTAGCTCTTGAACCACATTACATTTGGACTACTAGCACATTTGAACAACCTAGCACTAAGAAGTAAGCTCCCATTTAGTAATAATATTGCCCTTAACATAATCTTCCATTAGCTCTAAACTAAAATTCCTATTTCTATATGGAGGCGGGTAAGAGGCAGCTTCACAAGACAAGTGGTTCCATAGAAGGAGAACAAAACTGAGACATCACAAGCTGTAATGAATGCTTCAAGGTAAACATTTTGCTCTGATCTTCAGTACTTGGAGCTCATATGTAGCTTTTATGCTAAAACGGCTCCACGCTACCTTGATACCTTATGCAGCTACAACCTGCAGAAGGCTACATCTCTCACTCCATAGACCAGTAAGATCTGGATCTGAGATGAGGTTATGCCGTAGCCTGCACAGAAATGAAATGGAAAGGGTTAAACAGGTTTTGTTCCATTTCGACAACTATGGGTAGACAATCACTGCAAGACCCTGCAGAAACCATGTGAGACGTCAATCATAAAGCACAGCTTTGGCACCAAGGTGAATTCTACCCAGCACAATAAACTTCCATTGCATCCAACACCACACAGCTGGACTAGCACCCACCGTGTCACATTTACATTGTCCCCTTGTCTGCGGCCTACCGACAAAACCAAAAGCTTCCATCTTTTCTACAAAGACACCTTGCCAGCGCAGGGCTCCCACAAGGCTCCTGCTGCAAACTCCCTGCCCTGGGGGACTCACCGGCCCATTAATCCACAGGCAACTGCGAGCAGTGAAGGGAAAAGCTGATACAACCTGTCAGCCCTCCCCTGGGTTTTAAAGTTGATTTGAAAGAAATTAATATGCAAGGATCTGTGGGCAGTGTCCATTCACCCAGCAGTGGGGATCAGTCCTTGACACAGCAGAGGCATTAAAAGGTTATTTACTCTTTCAGCACAGTCAGGTTACTGATGTAAAGTGTTTTCACTCTGCTTCACGGAGCTGAATTTGCTGAAATGGTGTGATTGGATTGCAGCAACCTGCAGCAGCTAAATCACCAAATCCAATAACCATGCTGCATTTACTGGCACACATCTTAATTAGGTTTTAATACAAGTAATCTGATAACTACTTCTGGCCAGCCAGAGCAGAGCTGTCAGAGCTGAAAGGGCTGTTATTGAGCGGCTCGTCCGGCGTGCTGCTGCCGTGGCTGCCTCCCTGCTGACCCCGACGAAGCCCCCCATCTGCCGGTTGCCATGGCAACAGAGGGCAGCCCATGGCGCCCAGCACCCGCCGGGTACCCCACGGTGAGCCCGGGGCTCCGGCTGCCCACATGGGCCACCAGAACTGGGGACGCGGCTCCTTGGGTGAGGAGGTGCCAGGGAACGGCTCCTCCTGCCCCCAAAACTACCAAAACCCAAAGTCACGAGAATACATTACAATGCAGCAAACTGCCTTTTAAAAAACCAAAATTTCCCTTGTCAGGATAAGAGCACCAAGCTACTAGTTCCTAAGGTTGCTCTTGTATCACCCGTTTGCCTGTAGGTGGAAACTGCAATCTGAGGCTGCTTCTGGGTACAAGGGGGAAAACTGGGAGCGATGTTGCAGACCCCTACCATGCTGCAGAGACAAACTGATGGGGACTCTGCCCCAGGATGAAGGCAATGCTGGATTTGATCATCAGCCATTTATGAATCTCAAATGTTTTTAACACACCATGAATTTTAAAAGCAAATACAGGTTTAAAAACAAGCTTGTTACAAAAAGAGGGAACAAGCCAATTACAAAAGCAGGCAAAACCTCGCAAACTTTCTAGCAGCAAATTTCTATCTGCTTTTATCATTTTTTTCAGGACATCCTACAAATTTTCTGCCATGTACTGATGTGATAGCAAGCATTTAAGCTGTGGTACTTAACAGACAGCTGTACTATAACCCATTAAAGGATGTTAAATTTGTATACTCAAATACTCCAGAGTTAGGAAATGCCAGAGTGAAGGCTGTCTTGTGCAACTCCTTCCCACCTGTCTCCCACCCCACTGCTGGTGCTCACAGTCAGCTTGTTTCTGCAGCCACAGCTGCCCAGCTGCTGTCACTCCCCTCCCCACTCGCAGCGACAGCGGCGTGGGTCCTCTCCGCTTTCTACCTCAACATCAACTCTGCTACTTTTCTGTCTTCCCTTTTCATAGCAGAAGAGATGTTGTCTTTTTCATTAAGGCCACAAAATTTATATTCACCACCTCTTCATATCTTCAGTCAGCTCTGCGGACAACTAGGACATTTAAACCAGCGGTAAAATTAGTTCTCATACGAGCAACCTGCATCTTTCATGTGGTTTGCAGCATTGACAAATTCACAGAGTAAATTTTGAGGTAACTAAATAAGAGCTTATAAATTTAGAAATGCAGACAAATAGCCTATTACCCCCCAAAGTTTCAAGTGTCCTAAATTGCTATTTATTGAAGATCTTGAGCCATAGATCAGGACCTTGAGACAATGTTGAGCGATGAGCACCTCAGAGAAGTCCCCATGTGCTCCCAAAATTTAAAGAGGAACATCTATACTACCCATCCTTTCACTGAACTCCACTCTGCCTTATAGCTTCAAAAGCTAAACACTATGATCCACCTTTCTCATGTTAATGAAAGAAAGCATAACAGAAAAAACCCCACACAATTAAAAAAAAAAAGCACCTGTAACAGTGAGTAGGAATGAAGGAAGGAACGAGCCTCCTCACCTCTGCCACACTGGAAGTCCTGACTTCGAATAGGACACAGGGAAACAGTTTAGGGGACATTAAAACAAGTTTCTGTGGCACCTCTGAAATCACTATCAAAATTATGTTGCCACATTAAAGGCCCAGACTGTCATTTGTTCAGGTAGAAAAGGAATGCAATCCATATCACTTCTAGCTTCATAAGGTAAGCACTTGCCCACACTACACGCAGAACAAGCACATCCAACTTATGTTAACAGATGGTAACTAGAGGTTAATACCACTTGCATAGTTTGGAATTGGACACCTAAGAAAATGTCCACATTTCACCATGAAACTCTTGACCCAGGTAGTTTTTATCATTTTTTTTTTTTAAATGCATATTGGGTAACCTCAGAATTCCTTTTACTAAAGGCACTCTTAATTTTTTCACATACTTTTAAAGAAGTGCCTGTATTACCATCTTCTCCAAGAAGACAGCAACCTTCACATGCCATAATAACAATTACAAATAGGGTTTAATTAAAAGTTTACTTAGCAACAGCAGCTTCCCCTTTGTTTCAGATGTCATCACTGACTATTAGAATGTATCTTCACTTCCACAGCTGGCCCAACAGGTTAAACAAATAGATCATGCAGGAAACCTGAGCCTGGATCTATTCCTGGACTTCTAATAGCTAGTGTCTAATGTGCTGAAGAGAGAACATTATCAGCCTGCTCTTAAGCAGGGGGGTGTAGCAGCTGGGCTTAGCCGATACGGTGGCCACTTTTAGCCCTCCTGGGTTTGGACAGGAAGGAAACAATGAAAGAGAATGGACGGCAGGCTGGAAAAGATAGGGGTGAAAGCTTCACTAATGTCTACTTGCATGTGAATCCCGAGGCTGAAGAGAAGGTTTTCCTCCTTCAAAGGAATTCAAAATAATATAATCTGTGCTAAGAATATGAGCTCTGGATCGGGTTTGCTCTAGAGAAAAATAGTTCTGGTTGGTATTTTCTGCCTATTGCTGAAAAATGTTTAATAAAACAATTTTCCAAACCATTTAGGCTGACCAATAATTTAGAATGCTGCAAAATACCTTAGAGAAAAGAAAAAAAAGAGGCAGGGCTTGCAGCAGATACATAATCATTATAACCCTCTAACATTATAGTCAGACTATTCTTATTTTTTTTAATATGTTCAGCTCTGATTTTGTTATGTGCTGGACAGCACAGATTTTGCAAAGTTTCTCCATCAGGAAACAGAGCCCTGACAATGTTACTTCCTATCAAGGTTTCAAAAGTGACCCTCTCATGTTTATAAGGATCATTCCACAAGGTACATATGTGCATTACTGAAATATTTTTTCCTGCACTTGTTTTACTAGTTACAACAATTTTTGTCATTGGTTTACTTTTTATAAACGTGTGCTCCATTTTCCCCACTGCTTACTCTGATTCCTCTTATTTCTTTCATTACCAGACAAACTTGAACCTTTACAGACTGCTGGTTGCTGTCCACACAAAACAATCACTATATTCGAGTCAGAGACACTGAGAATTTTTTAATGCAATCTGCCCAATCTGAACTCTTTCCTTCAGAAACATTTTGCCTTTAAAAAGAAATTCCCAGCATGAACCTCATCAGAAGCGACATGTAACAGACAGTACATGTGGTGTTTGGGCAGGCAGCAGAGAATTGAAAAAGAAGGCTTCACTTTTTCTATCCCATGGCATGTGCAGAATGTACATGTGGCCCAAGCTGACATCAGGCATTTGAAGCAAAAAAACTGCTAAAAGCATCAGCTTCTGTTAATTTACTTTGTCAGACATTGTCTTAATTAAAAAAAATACTAACGCTAGAAAGGGCAGTGCAGCTGAGCTACAACTGCTTCAGTTGTTTCTGACAGTCGCAGTTACAGACCTAACAGAACAGCTTTGGGTTCAGTCCTGCTGTCCTCACCAAGCCCAGACTCTAGCTCCAACCAGCAAGGACTGCGAGCTCCATATTACATAAAGCTCCTCTTCATGTTTATAGCTATTAGTACCCGTATTCAAAAGGTAAAATGTTTCACTCTAGTGACCTTGCAAACAGGAGCTCAATAGTGCCAGGTACAGTCCTCCTGATTTGGTTATCTGCAAGGGAGTCTTCTCAGTTTAATAACTATATATCACAGTCCTTCACAAATGTTCTTCAGCACAAAAAAATCCAAGGCAGCTATACTGTATAGTTTGACCAGTATGAAAATAACCTATAAAAATATCAAACACAAAGTGTTAAATATCTATGTAGGTGTCACTCATTAGTTCCTTTCCTTAAATCCCATCACCCTTATTTTCCACACCAGAGGTGCAAATATGGCCCTGTTTCCAGTTCATTTCAAACAAGTGATTTTGCCTGTAAGCTCTGGCAGGCAATACACATTTGCTTATTTTCAGGGTTCACACAGGGTTACTGTGGTTTTCATAAATTACAGTGAAAGTAATGATAGATGTAAGATTTGTATAGAGTGTAGTTTTATGCTTGTGACATACAAGAGGAGGAATATGACTTTAAATTGGTGACAGAGATAATTTTACTGTGCAGCATATTCAGATAGATGTTTTCCATACAAGGCCCTGTTGCTCTCTCCACACAGACCAGATTGCTTCCATTTGTGAACTTACCAAGTCTGGCCTACTCCCCTTCAAATACAGCTCTATCACACATGTCTGTTTTCCAAACTTACTCTGCCTAGGAAATGAAAATGAGAAAAAGAATAAGGGGCACATATTAAATGAGGATGTAGAGAAATGGCTGAGAAGCAGGTCAAGGTGCGTAGAGGAGCCTACAAGTTGCGTGAGAGGTAGGGAAGAGCTGTGCTCAGATATGCACGGGTAGACCCAAGGGACCTGAGGAGGCTTCAGCCTCTCTTTCTCCGTTAGTGCTGGCTGGCCAAGCAAGCGTGCTCCCACCTCACAGGGAATGGCTGCTGTCACGCAACACAGCACTTCGGACCAGGGCTGTACCCACTTGGGACCAGCCCAGGTCCCTTGGTACACCATAAAGAACTTCTGCCGAGACTGAAGGGAGAGTCACAGCATGAAGGAAACACCAGCTGGTGGGAACGTAACACAGAAGACCAAATGTAGGGGAGATGGTGAAGGCTACAAAGAAAGATTTTTGCATTGGGAAGGGCCAAGAGGAAAGGAGTTTCATCCTGAGAAACCAGAGGTTTTCCAGATAATGAGAAAGTCTGGAGGGTCTGAGAAGTATTGTCAGCCTACCTTCATGGAGACCAGCTCTTGTGAATTCAGAGCCCACTTTGTGTTTTCTTTTGGACTATATTAAAAACACAGTGAATTTGCCCGTGAAGTTAGTGAAAACAGCAATTGCTTAGAAGCACTGAAGGAAAGCAGGGAAGCATTTCACAGAAAATACATCTTAAAAATGTATTAGTACATTTACAGAGTATTACACTCTCTGTGAGACAGTGGCTATTTCATGATATATATATATATTAGCTCAATTGTGCTCTGATTTTACTGCATCCAGCCTAAAGGCTGAACTCAATCATTGCTATGAAATAGAGGAATTTTATTCCTGCTTTAGAGGCAAATATCATTACAGCTATCTTCAGAAAAAACATTAACCCCTCCACAATAAGGAACACGACTGCAAGCAGGCAGTTTGCAGATGAGTACCAGCACACCCAGATCACAGCCAGTGGGAAGGGTCAGTCACACCTTTCTGGTGGCAGCAGCTTGGCTTGTGGATGAGAAGAGCTGTTCTCGTGTCTCTGCAATGGCGGCAGAGGGCTGTCGGGAAATTAACACAAACGTGGCTCCCTGAGTCACAGCTCAGCACATCAGTCAGCAGCCCCTGGACCCTGCACAGGCATCCCGGCCGGAGTAAGACTACTGGCACCTTCCAGCAGAAGAATTCATTCTGACCACAACTGTGCACGTGCATGCACAGACACTTCCACGTCCACTGTATTTTAATTATTGACAAAAAATTCTAGCAAAACTATCGGTCTTTTCTTTGCTACAAGTTGAAATGAATGTTACTTATTTTCATGACACATCTTCAAGGTAACTATAAGAAAATAGCAATACTTTTTCCCTTAGATTACATCAAAAGGCCTTACTTAGTTTTGTTAGGTAAATTATGCTTTTCTCATATTACTTCCCCACTGTTACTTCAGTGGTAAGCAACAGTAACAGCTTTATGAAATAAATGTTTAAGCAAGAAAGCTGGGAAGTCTTGATAGGCTTTTGAGAGCTGAACATTCTGACTCTCTGAGTAGTTGCACAATTAAAATTAAGTGCCAGAAATCACTAGTAGTCAATTTAGAAAACAAAGCTGTGTCTCTTTGTTTAAAAATACAACTGTGGTTTTTGTTCTTCTAAGTAGGGATATGGAAGACAAACGCGTATGCAAAATGAGAAGCAAGAGATCCACCTGCTATCAACCAATTACTTGTCTCTGTAGACTTGGTAACCTCTGATACAGCTGCTGCAGCACAAATATACCAATACTCAAAATTCATTATTGAAACCTACACAGAGAAATGCACATTTCTGAAATGAAACGCACACTTTTGCTAACGTGCACCACAATGTTGGTGAACTCACACCAACACGCTGCAGAAAATGGCCTGGGTTTCTGAAAGCCTGTGAAAGCTCAGCAGATGCCCCGAGGGAACCTGAGGTCCCCACTGGGGCTCGCTGGTCTGACTCCACACCTCCTCAGCAGCCACCGCAAGAGCTTCCAGAGAGATGCTGGTGGTCTTGGCGCGGCTCCTGGTGGACAACTGTCCACCTCACACCTGGCTCAGCCTCGGCTGAGGCGAGGTAATGAACAGGCCGCTAAAATGAACCCAAGCCTCCCTCCCGAGGGAGGCTACTTTTGATCAGTGCTGAGCAACATATGCAGGCTTGAGCAGGGGGGCACGCAGGCAGCTCAGGAAAAAGCATGTGCTGCTGTAACTAAACTGCAGATTAAGCTGAGGACTGCTGTTTCCTAAGCTCCAGATAAGGAGCCTTCTGGAGAGCAAGAAAAATACTAAAGAGAAGAAAAACCAGTAATTGTACATTTACTTTTAAGTTAGTGGGAATTTAGTCTATATTAGGGTAGCATTTGTCTCCGTTTAAGATAGTATATTTTTCAGCACAGATCCCCAGAAGGGGTAATGCTTCTGTAGTTAATGGTTTGTTTCTAACGTCTCTGAAACCATAACGTTACCTGCTAAGCAAGTATCTACCTATGAATGAAGATTTGGGTGTACCTCAGACTTACATAAAAATTGAGATTTGGAATCATAACATACTTCAAGTCTCTTCAAATAAAATAATCCTAATTTTATTTAACTCCTTCACTGAAACATCAGATTTTTAATATCCTTTGAAACAAACAGTGTCAGGGAGATAGTAGAGCTGTAAATAACAGCTTTGAGAGGCCTGATTTCATTGAGACATACAGAGGAGTTTAGACTTCTATTGTGTGACAGTAGAGAAACGACTAAAACCTATTTCTATTACAGATTTGGACAGAAAAGCTTTCATCCTGATCCAGAATAACTCCCATGAGCTGTAATGTGAACTACAGAGACTCCTGTAAAGCTTACAAAACCCCACCAAGAGTCCAATCCTCTGTCGCTAAAAAAAAGAAAAAAAAAAAGAATTTTGCCTTTAATAGGAGCAGGCCCCTTGTTTGCATAAAGAGCAACTTGTCAAACAGAATACGAATGCCAAGCTGGTATGTTATAGCCACAAGCACAATAGCCCCTATCTTGTTTTTAACTAAGAAAATCCCAGAGAGAGCAGTTTTCCCCCAAAATCTGGGCATCGGCTAAAAATTCAATGAATCAGCATCTCAAAGTGTTCACGAAGGATGCAGGAAATTTGCAGAAGGGCACGAGCTTCTCATTTCAAAGAGAGGGAAACTGTATGTTTTCATTATAAAAAATGGGGTGTGAAAAAATCCTAAACACACAATAGCTCTCTTTCAAGTATAAAGTTCAGAATTAGATCTCCCAAGTTTCCCGTACGTTAAAAGAAGAACACGGAATAACAATATAAAAATCCTTCACAAAAAACCAACAAGCAAGGATGAAGCAGTACCCGCCTGGGGGCCAATTGCCTCTCCAGCAGCGGTAAGGCTGTTACTAGGCTTGCAGTACCATTTGTTCCATTACACAATCTCCTGAAGCCTTTTACAGAGAGCTAAAACAACTGCCTGTACCAACACGACACATGGCTTTCCATCCCGACTCTTTGCTAATCCAGACGCTCCAACCATCTTTCTTTAAGATGCCATATGGTTGGCAGAAGCCTGTAGATCTAGCAGCACATCTGTTTGTATGTTACTTCTCCCCTCCAACTCCCCCCTCCACACCACAAAAGAGAGAGCAAATAATTATTTAACATGTAACCAGTTAAACTGCATTTAAAGAGGACGGGGATTATTTAGCTCCAGATATTTTAAAAATATAGATTGTCGCAGAAGATCGTTTGTCTCTCAGTGATTTGAGAAACACGGAGAAACAAAACAAAGAAATGAAAGGCACATGGACAAAATGATTGCTGCATTTGAATTATTTAAATGACTGCCATTTCAGACCTTATGCCCGAAGATTTATTTCCCACATTAGTGTGCCACTGAAGAAGGGACTGAATTTTCTCTCTGCTTTTGTCAGAGGTGAATCAGACAAGCAGACTAGGAAACTATAATACACCAAACCATGCTTTGTTAAGCAAGCAGAGTGAGTCTGTATGCTAATGACTCTGCAGGAATACACTGACATACTGATTTTTTTGGTGTGATGAGCAAAGATTATTGACACTGTTGAAATCCTGGTTGCGCTGGCATGCAGGCATCCAGGTTGTCTCTTTAGAATCCAGACGCTAGGAAGACAGGCTGCAAAAATAATTTTGTTTGTGATGAGTTATCATTTGACCATTTATGACATAATTGACTATAACAGGAAAGAAAATATACACTTTGGAGCCTGAAATTAAAAAAAAAAAAAAAAGACCAAGGACATAGAAATTATAAATAAATGCTCCTATAAAGCTCTCATCGACCACTTTGTGATGAATAACCATCTCAGTTAACGAAGGACAGGCAGTGATGGAAATGTGTAAGGACAGACGGCACAACTTTGCAATTTTGTCTGCTAAGGATTTGCAGCACCTTTTGTTCAGAAACACTATTTCCTCGTTCAACTTTTCATGCATCAGTAAAATAAGACATCAAAGAGATAAAAGATAACAGCTCTACCTCAAATGCTGCTCACATGTATTGTTCGGGTGATTATTTGTGCAGAGAGAGGCAGTATGTAGCATAAGGACCATGGAGCACATGTGTATGTTCTAGCATTTTTCAAGAAGAATAGAAACAAGACGCGTATTTGCTCCAAATAGTCTCCCCACATCAACCATCCATTGCAGTGAGCACAGAACATTCCTCTGCCTTCACAAAACCAGCTTTCCTTACAATATGGGAATGCTTGTGTTTGACTAGATAATGTGCAAAATGTCTTTTCCTTCAGGTATTTAGGAGTCAGAGTTCCTAAACAAACGGTGGGGACACCATGTCCTGCCCACACAGAAAGAACAGACCAATGTTGAAGCTTTGGTTCAAACCAGCACTTTTGAGGACACAACACTTGATTTCTACCTGATTATTTTATGGCTAGTAGTTTTCATTTTTCTCTCTGTCCCAAGGTTATTTTAAATTTCATCAAAATTGCTTTGGAAAGTTTTATATAAAAATAAAATTAAAAAGCCACCTTCTCCTCCCATAATTATCCTCCCATAATTCCACTTTTTTCCCCTCTTTTCCTTAAGAAAAAGATGACAGAAGTTCAAAACACACTTGAATTTCAAAATGCAAAATGTGGCAATGTATTCAATGATGTAGCAATTTAGCTTAGTTTAATTTTGATAGGGCTTGATTTACCAGCTACAATAAATAAAGAACTGTATAGAGGGTGTTTACAGTAACAAGAAATGTTTCTAAATAACTACAGATTAAGATTTCAGTTCGTCATATGCACACTCTTCAAAACTTAAAATCATGAAACTACTTAAATGTGAAAAAAAACCAACAAACCACAACACCACCCCCCAAAAAAAAACCCCAAAAGCCAACAGAAAACCTTCCTACTTCTTGGATCAGTCTCTTTCAGGCCTTGCTTGTTTTGCACACATTCCTGATCATTAGTCAATTTTTATTTCAGGTGTTAATGCCCAGGCTTAGCCCACTTGCCCCGGTCTCTTTAGAGGACTCTGGAAGACGACAGAGAAAGTTTTTGCCAATCACCTGATTGTATACACATTAACTTCCTTTATTTTCCTTGATGGAGGAATGAGAAAGATTTTCCTATTTGCATTTTCCTGAAAAATTCTCAGTAAACTCAATAGTTCTTAATGGATCTAAAAATTCCTTTGTTATCCACTGGGTAGCTTTGGATAGTAAAGCGATAGTCAGATCAGCAGGATGTCTTCTGAACTGATCAGTCAAAACCAATTGTCTATGACCACAGCTATGGCTCTCATCATCAGCTGTGACTGAAGTTCCGGGAGAAGACATACTTGGAGAGCTGTCACACAGGTTTTCTTGCCCCATCCCAGTCCCTCACCAGCAAGTTCCAGTACCACCCTTCCTTCAATAAGAGCCAGTACAAACATCAGAAACAGAATTTCAGAAACAGAGGGGCTGGCCAACAGAGGTCCTTTGCATATGTGAAACATACATTGGATTAAGCATTTCAGAATTTAAATTTACTGTTTAGGCTAAAAGTATGGTCCCAGATTTAGCCCTGAGAGTGAAAATGAACTTTGCTTATGTACTATATCTTCTTGTCCCACAGCAGGTGAATAAAAAGAAAACATGGGTGAACCTTGGCCAAGACAAGCTGCAAACTGACTACTGTAGAATAACATTAATGCTACATGCTTTCTTATTGCATGCAGACTACGAAAAAATCATATACATTGTTCTCTTGATAAGAAATTGAAAATTATGAAAGTGTAGTGTACGTCAAGAACTTCTCCCATGACTGCAGAGTGTAGTTGCACTGCTGCTTACATATACTCACTCTTAATGATTTCTGATCAAAAGTGCCAATGAAGTTCACTGGATAGCAGTTTGGACCACTTAAGAAAAAGATTAGTTGGGCCTGATGAATAATCCACTATCATATCTTGGTCATAGCTACAAATGCAAAGAAAGTGGGGTTTGGGTTGGTTGGGGTTTTTTTGGGGTGTCTGTGTGAGGTTTTTGTCAAAGTTTTTAAAGAGAAGACAGTTATTATATGGAATAAAAAAGATTACGAAAATAGGTTTAAAGCTTTTGGTATTCATATTCTAGGTATATAGAAAGTGTCTGACATCAATAAATTATAATTGTAAATCATCTGCCCAGTTTATTGGATGCTTCATTTGTAACTTGTAGAAAAAAAAAAAGAATTTCTGCAGTAATTTGTAGAAAGAACAGAACATTTTTCCTCTTTTGAGATATAGAGAAGTGGGGAATTGAAGGCAAAACCCCTTCAATTTGAAAAGGACTCCATGGGGAAGTGAGGATATTAGCAAGGGAATCAGTTTCTTCCTTCATAACCACATGAATGCCCCTAGACATCCATTATCAAAGCAGAAAGTATAGAACGGCTACACTGAATAATGACTAAACTTCATACTGGCATTATTAATTTTGCAACTCCTGTTTTAGTATAATTTCTTGTTCTGGATAGTGACTTCATGTACTTATATTTAAGGATACAGTAAGAAAATACACCCTACAGAGAAATTAGGTAATCAATAAGGTATCTGAAAGATTTCAATTAACATTTCCACGAGTTTCATGGTATTCAAACTATTCTAATGTAATCAGCTTTTATTATTCTAACTCTTACCTATTACCCAATCTTATTTTAATAATCAGGGTGATTCTTCTGAATTGCCTAAGAGCTTACTTTGCTTGTATGCATCAAACAATCAAGCGATCCTAAGTGGTAAGCTTTTTACCTGGTTTTTTTTGGTTTTGTTTTTTTTTTTTTTTTTAAGAAGCTCACCAAGTGTGACTTTTGCTTGTATATTCTAAAGCTTGTCATTAAATTGAAAAGAATGTTTACAGATTAAGTATGAGACGGCACAGAAATTGCAAAAATGTCCAGGATGTTCTGCAGTACTGAACTTCCAAATTTCCACAAGTGTCAGCCCTGGAACCACTATTTGGGCTTTTAAACTGCCTTCCTCATCCAACACACACAGATCATGGAATTATTCAGCCTCCATGATTGTAGCTTTTAACATACAAAGTGGACATGAACAATATACGCCCCAAAGAATTATTAATTTTTCAATAATGATATATATTTTGCACATAAATGTTTTACTACATACAAGTATTGTGACCTATGCAAGTTGCGCTTGCATTTATTTCTGCAACTTTGTAGCATTTTGACTTCTGAAATTTTACTTGTAATCTGATGTCTCCTCCATCGCAGCACTCTTATAATCAAAATTAATAGGCCAAGATAGTCTTCTAAAATTAAACTCTGATCTGAAAGGTACATTTGAACATTTGGGGATCTCTCTTCAGATGCTGACAGGGAGACATGTGAGCGGATGTAGAGAGAATCTGGATATATGGTTCACATATGGGCCTAACAAGAGCAATCTCTTCATATAAAGACACTATTTCTCATGCTAAGTCTACCTTGTTTTCTAATGTCAGCTGAAAGGAATGTTGGAATCTGGGGCAGTTTTCCGCATCAGAGTCTGTTATTTAACTGCCTGATGTCAGAATTATTGTCTCTTTTCATAGGACCTCTGCAGTTTGGGGTTTTTGCTTTGCTGGTTTGGGTTTTTTGGAGGGGTGGGTTGTTTGTTTTAGACTACCAATGCTACACCCTCTTAGGAAATCTTATTCTTTTTGCTTTTTCTTTCACCCAAAGCACCCTGAAACTATTAAGGTACAACAACTGATAAAGGACATTTTTTTTCAGCGCTGCATTAGAATCAAGAGATTACCACTAATGCAACTGTTAGAAAAGAAAATCAGTTATTTTTAATTTCCAAGCCCTGAACGTTTTTGAGCACAAGTCCTTCATTTGAGTCTAGATCCAAATACACAGGTCCCAGACACAATGCTAAGCTAGTTGTCTTTTAGGGCTTCCTTTGGTACAGCACAGAATCCAATACGTCAGCACAAGACAAAAGCAATGTAGGAAGAAGTGGAAAACAAATCCTGGTTGGGAAATTAGCCTGTCATGTAGCAAAAGTTTGTGTGAAGCCACATACTGTATGACCCAAAGGCTCATTTTGCTCAGAAAGCTACACTTTAGTTAAAAAAAAAAGAAGTGCAGTAGAAAGGAAATCCAGTTGCAAACATGCAGAAGGTAGGACTTGTACTATCGCTCATTGTGAGAAAATCTACTACTTTGCCCCGATTAGTGTGTAGCCATACCTGAAGCACAAAAATTTTGCTCAGAGCTGTCTGGAAGAAAAGTGTCAACATCCACTCATAACACCCAACCATTTTACAGCTTTATCTTATACGACGTTAGAAAAGATCAGCACAGTATTATTTCTACACAGCACACAGATGACCTTCAACCAGCAATGCCAGCATCTGTACCACAGTATGGATAAAACCGAAGCACAGCACTTGGAAGAGAACTGCCATAAGTTCAAACCAAAATGCTCAGGAGTCTCTGATAGCTGCCAGAACTCAAAACTGAGAGGATCAGGAAGTGGCCAGAACTCACGTTTTATGGATTTAAATGCCGGAGGAAAACCAAACACAGTAGTACCTCCAAGTTGTGCAATCCTAAGCAACAGCATTGACTGAGAAAAAAGAAAAAGCACTGGAATAAGGAAAAAAAAACATTGAACTTGTGAGGTGCCTTAATTTAGGGAAAAAGCTCAAGCAAGGAGGCTGGAGGCAAAAGTTGCCTCTTAAAGCTGTTAAGTTATTTTGCAGCTAAGTCAGTACAGTGACAAAGGGGCTTAATGGTTCCCAGCAACCTCTAAGTCACGGGGTTCCCAGACAGGTCTTCATTTAGCCCCTGATGCCCAAAAGAAATGAAAAATTCTTTTTGATTCAGGACCCTAATTAGGATGATAATTGGAAGAAATCCCAAACCATCACACTTGACGATAACAACCTATGTGTTTACACCCAGACTCTTTTGTAGCATATTGTGGGGAGAAAACTAAGACTTGAAGTACACTAAACAAAGTTCACTACCTTCCCTAGTTGGGGTCTGGACTTAGTTCCAAGTTTTGAAGGAGTCTAGGGCTTTTGAGGGAACCCAGCCAGCAATTCAGGCAAAGATGTCTTCAAAGGATAAAGAGGCTTCATTTTTTTCTCTTTGTCCTCCTCTTTTCTTTTTTAAATAAAAGCAACATCTCTGATTAGCTAGCACAGAGTTTTGAAAGGAAGGGAGAAAACACCATTACAAATAGCAAGCAAAGCTTTCAGCTTATGAATCTACTATTTCATCCATGAAATATCCAGGTTGCCTTCATCATCATTTCCAAAACACCACATCATATAAGGCAACAATGGAATATTAGGCTGGTCTGTTTCCCATATTTTTAGTTGGCTCAGCTGGAAAGTGAATACAGGCTATTGCCCCAGGACAACTGAATAATTTAACTCAAATGCAATTTTGCACAAAATTACTTTCACAACTGGAAAAAAAAAAAAGGCATGGCTAGTTAGACTCCTTGTTAAAGACAAGAATTTGATGCTCCCCCCTCAACTAAACTAGCATAATCCACAAAGTTTAATTCCAAGTGTTACTGTTAAATAGGCGAGGCATAAATCTTGACATCAAAACACCAAGCTTTTCTGTGTTAAGAGTTAACTGTCCAGGCACAAAATGTCAAGTACAATACTTAAGCATTACATTCCAAACAGTACTGCACTGGTATGGGTGAAATCTCTGCTCAACAGTAAAATTTATGCTGAAGTAAATGCAAGACAAAATCCCCAAACTGTACACCAATATTTAGAAGAGGTCTGTTGCATGTGGAACTGGTTTTGATCTTTAGATCATAAACTCCTGGAGGCACAGATCTTCTTTAATTACATGACTACAAAGCACCATGTGTTTCCATTATGCTATTTAAATAATAGATTTAATTTGAATTTACATTTGTTGAAGTAAACATTACTGACTAACATTACCTCCAATCTGATGCAGAAAGTCACTGAAGTATTAGGAAAAAATTCCTTCCCATAAAGATTACAAAGGAAAGAATCCCCAAATGTGCTATTTGAAATTATGAATAGAAATTAGCTTAATAGGAGAGAACAAATTTTAGTGGAACAAATTTTTTCAGATTATACTTTTACACAAATAACACTAATATCTTAGGTAAACATAATTTTCAATTTTGCTCTACAGTTATCTGTTGCGTTAAGGGACTGAACAAATCCAGACATTTCCAGCAACCAAAGTTCCACTGATTATTAAAAGGAAAGAAAGTAGCACGGGAAGGACCACTCATTTATCTTGCAACACTGCTTTAACAGAAGTGGAACTGGAAGATCTGCTAATGAATTTAGCTGTCAGGACTCTAATCAGTTCTGCTTTTACCAAAATAAATTTTACCTCTGCTTTTGCATAAATAATCCCTATCCCAGAGGTTTTTGTTCACTGTGTACATTCCAAATCCATTTATTTATTTATTTCAGAATATCCAGAAATCTTCAGAACTTTTTTTTTATCAGAAAACACTTCTTCCACATGTGGAAGTGTTAGATGGAATACCTAAAATTACCTTAAACCAAGAAAAGCATAAAAAAAAGGAAAAGAACAGAAATCAGCACTGTAAGAAGCGTTTTTCTTCTTCCATACTTCCAGTTCCATACCAAATGGTTTTTTGGTCTGGTAGTATGTGATCCCCTCTGACCCATTCCTTCTTTTCATTTTGTCCTTTCACTAACCTGTAGAAGGAAAGGGTGGAAATATAGGGCCTTCTGTCTGATCTAAAAACACATAGGCAGAAAGAAAAAGTCCTGGATGTAAGTAAAAAGACGATATCCAGACAAAAGCAGATGAGTATTTGAAGTGATAGATTTGACAAAAAGAAGCCTCCTTATTAGATCCAGATCATCACAAACAGTCCCAACAGTTGAAGCATACTCAACACTGTAGGTGAAGGCTCACCTGGAATTCACATGATCTTGGATTTTTGATCACATCATCAACAAATGCACGTGCTTAGGGTAAGACACTCTGGACTGCAAAAATAAAGTGCAATAAATATGTGAAAAGCATAAGATTGACAGCTTGCTTAATACTTTGCACATGGGAAACAACTATAACTTGTTTTGTTCTCGATCTTGTCCACTCCTCCATCCTTAACTCTCATTTGCACAAACCCTGTAAGAGAGTAAAACTCATTGTAAAAATTGAGTTTTCTTTAGATTTTTGCAGCTTTGGAATCATGTTTGGAAAAAATAGAGTGAATCTGTCAGGTTTGTTACACATGATGGTACAGGCCTCCCACATGAACTTAGAGCAGCTACCTAAATGATTCTAACAGAGGCTAACCATCTCCAGTACATAACACAGCACACAAGTAAATCTCTCATTTTGGAGAGAAGAAAATAAAAAAGCTTATTAAGTTTCTTGAAACATAAGGTGGTACATGCATGCGTTTCATCAGATGTTAAATGTTCTTTTGCTGCAAGTAATTTACACAGTTCTAAACAAAACTGGATGTCTAAGCTATAGGCACTATTTTTAAACAGTAAGATCAGACCTTAGTAGGACTTTCAAGAATATAACAACATATTTACAGGCCCTAGTACCTGAATGTTTACTGCAATATTTCAGTGACCTACTAAGTGTTCAAACAAGTCTATACAACTACTCTTTCAGTCATGCCTGAAGGGAGGCAGAGGTGGAGTCCCTGAAGACCTGGGTTTACTTTAAAACTAGTGGAGTCTTTCCACCTTTAAATTGAAACATGAGAGTACTAGTTCTAGTGCAGTAGCTGTGTTACCAGCTCCTGGATTAGTTACAGGATGACTAAATACCATCATACAGTCTCCCAGATTATATCATCCTTATCTATAATCATTACTGAACAAAACTAAAAATAATATTTCACAACTTCTGAATATATTTCAATTTAGTGTCTATAAAAAGAGAGAAATTCTAACATTTCTGTAAATGTGAAGGAATAATGCAGTCTTGGTTCTTGCCGCAGAGTATTGATTTTACATGTATTTACATGAAAATCACTGTGTAAGCTTTTCATGTCACAGTACCTTTCTTAGTAATATTACAAAAGCTTTTGTTTCTTTTGATACAGCTTGAAAACAATCCTGTAAATACTGAAGAAGCTAATGACTTAACATCCTTTTTTCCCTGTCTCTACCTCAATACAGAACACTGAAATTGTTATTTCCGTAGTAGTGAACTCCACAAAGTGCTTTTTCCTAAAGGAACTTTCTGCTTGTAACATTTATATTAATTTTATATTGGCATCATTTCATTGTCCACTAACATTAACTTCTTCATCTATTTCTTTCTTTGTCAGTAAGAGCATCTTCTA
This sequence comes from Tringa tobata, assembly GCA_033628505.1. Taxonomy (NCBI): domain Eukaryota; kingdom Metazoa; phylum Chordata; class Aves; order Charadriiformes; family Scolopacidae; genus Tringa; species Tringa tobata. Next base: position 1,382,339 of record JAHREE010000183.1, read on the forward strand.
GGTTAGGACAAACATGGCTTTGTTCACCTTTACCTAACACAATATGAATTTGGAAGCACTAGCCTTCAAGAATTAACTTTCACAGAACACAGAACCATCCCAAATACACCTAGAAAGATCTTCCAAGGTTGTCCCAAAAAGACTCATCAGCATTTACCAGCCACACAGTGCTGGTAAATATACCGTAGTGCTGATGAAATATAGTCTTCTCTATGAGAGTCTCTGTGAGATGGGCCACAAAGAACACAATAGAGCAGTGAAAGGAAAATATATCCAAGACGCAGTGGTCAAAGCCCTGCTTTTACCAGAGGTGCCATAGGATTTCCAACACTTCAGCAGGACAGAGCATCTTTTTTAAAAGAGTTTTGTCTGAAAGAATCTCAAATGTTGCATATTGCACAGTACCCAATTTATTCAAGTCACAAAGATGAACTATCAAACAGACCTTACTGGGATTGGATCTTTTGTTTCAGAAAGACTGGAATTTCAAACACATGCCTTGGGTAAACAACCACCAATCAAATTTAGAACAACAAAGTCAACAAAGATGACTGTATTCAGCTTTAATATATATTTTTCCATATCAGCTAAAACTGCAAAGAATACATGAGGGTGTAGATGACCGTTTGATCATTACGGTGTCCTTCCGTTTTCAAAGAGCAAGTGCCACACATAGAAATGTTGGTTTTAATTTCCAAGCTGTATTATCTTACACAATATATACTCCTTATAAAACAAGCATAGAACTATACCTTGGTCAGATATCTCAAAAGGGCATTTTCACAAATAATTGCCTGGAACAATTAACCTTTGTGGCACGAACTCTAGACTTCATGCGATATTCTAATTTAGTGGCTTCTACTTTTCTTATTCATGACCAATTTCTCTGAATCCAGCAATGTTAAGAGGTCAACAATTACAGTATTTGGAATACACCAAGAAAGTGAGAGTGACCCTATATTATATCTTCATTTTTCCCCTTTGATCATCCCTTTATTTGACTGTATTTCAGTAAATTATCCATGTAGTTTTTATTTTGACAGCTCTCTTTACAGCAGTAAAACAAAATGTGTGCATTGCAAATGGCAAAGATTCAAATTTCAGCTATGTTTATCCAAAATAGCACTGAACTGCTTCTGTACTTATGCTATACTGCCTACAGCCTTACGGAAGGGGAGACAGATGGGATGAATTTAGCAGGGAAACAGCTGTGGCTTGAAGAAGAGACAAGTAAAAGTTTTGCTATCAGGCTTCATTATGTATCAAGGTACCAGTAAAATGTGTATCCGTAAGGCAGCCAAAAAAGTGTTTTTCATTTGACTAGTGATAATTACCTTTTCTCAACAGCTGACAATGTTCTAAGCAGCATTAAATAGGTATAATAATTAAGCAATAAGATAAGACAGGCAGTGCCTTGCTAGGGATTATTGCTTGCCTCGGGTGTGTTGCGAGGCACAAGGCTGAAGGGTGAGTGACTTCAGCCACCCGAGAAATGCAATAATCCCCCAGAAATGCACTGCCTGGAGTGTTGTCTTGCTATTAAAAATGGAAATTTAAAAAGGACAAAGTGTTAGACACATTTCCTGTGGATTTTATTGACGTGGGCTAAACATTACAGAAAGTCAATGAAGAAATTCCATTTATGCCCATCCTATGAAAGCCTTTTCCCAAAGATACATATGCCTCTGCTCAGCTTGTTTGTGCATTTTATTCATAAAACTGATTTGGGAAGCACAAGTATTCGCATCATCTAACACGTGCATGATAAGGCATAGCAGATTAAAATAGTTTTCATGATGGTAAAAGTTAAAGTCAAAGTGCTTTTAAGTCACATGCTTCCAAACATTTATTCTGTGCAATTGTCTGTGCTTGGTGTCAATTTACAGATGAGCTTTTTTTTAGTTCCAAAACTGTGTGTTCATATATATATATATGCATATATACACACACGTATTTTTTATATATAAATAAAAGGTCAACCACTCAAGTAATCCAAGCAAAGGGAAAAAAAACACCAACCCAAAAACCTGAAACTTGTTTTTTACTACATGCAAGTCACATAGCTAAAACTAAGGCTAAATCCCTAGTAGTGTGGGAAGTGCTAGTGTAGCGCTCAAATGATTACACCGCTTTACATAAGTGGAGAAAAGACTACTGTAATTTCAGCCATGACACTGAGGCAATCTTTTGAAAATGGAGACCTGGAAATATTTAGCAACCTCGACTTGAATCAAATCAGAATTCTAAAGACCGCTCAGGATCAAGTCCCAAGTAATGAGGTATCATATTTAGGACAAGGATGCATTTCCATACGTATAACTAAAGGTGTAATGTGGCTCTTTGAGGTCAAAAAGAAGTTTCTTTTAAAAAACCAACTAATTTCCCCTTTCTTCCCTCCACATATGAATTTACTGTTCAAAAAGCACAAGTCAAACAAACACAGAATAATCTATTAACCTTTTCCATTTCTTTCATATTTTCTATCATCACTACTTCATTTGAGAACTAAACTGAGCAGCCCCGAGCACACATAATGCTGTCCTGAGTACACCAGAAATGTAGATACTAAGTAGCTCTTATCACACTGTCCTTCCTTATAGCCACTTCCATAATATCCATTTCACTACAACTTCTGCGATTAGTAGCTGAGGGATAACACATTTAAGATAGCATTTTGAGAAACTAGCACAATGCCTGTTACTATCAGGCTACCACCAATTAGGAGAATCACAAGGCACAATAAACACAACTACTTTTTAGTATTTAATTTTTTAGGTCGGTAATTTTTTGTAGTGCACTCAGAAACTGATAATGAATGTGACTGGAGCTCCAGAAAAGAATGATAGTTTAAGTTAGATAAGAAATAGGCAAAAGAAGATTCTATCTGTGTTTTAGAGAACAAAATCAGGGCAAAAATAAGTCTTCACTTTTATAATGCAAAAACAACAGCACTTACAGTTAGTTTGAAAGATTGAAAACAAAAATCATGAAGGGAAAAAAAACCCAAACCAACCCCCTTGAAGTGCAACATTAGTTACGGAACTACAGGCACAAGACACATCAAGGCTAAACATTCAAAGATTTAAAAGCAGGTTAGACTTAAATATGGAAAATGAGAGCATCCACAGTTATATCAGCTTCCACAGGAGCAGGACTGGACCCTACAGTAGCAATCAAAACACAAAAGTTATGAGGAAAAAGCTGTCTTGCAATAGCCTTGCAAAAATCTACTCTCGTTATATTAAGAACATAAATTGTCATTAGTTTTGGGTCTCCTTCTCTTACAACAATAACCTTGAAAGCAGGCAGGTGCATAGATAATGTTACGGAGCTGGTAAATTTTCACGACACACTTGTGAAGCTGCTTAAATGTTATTCATCTGTCTTCATTTTCAGTTCCCCACTATATGGGAGTGGAGGGTTTTAAATAGCCTTAGTCTGAAAATCTCAGAGTTATACACAGAGATCAAAACCGGAAGGAAATTTGCTACTGCTTAAAGTAGTTTGCCAAATGGGTTAATTGTCAGATTTTACTATTATTGTGAATTCACTTAAGGCCCAAGAGGAAGATCCCAATTACTGTTAAATATCCCATTTAGGTATTTGCTGCTGAATTACTGCATAGTGTTAGTCTCACTGTGGCTATTTGAAAACATTTTTTTTTAATGTTCTGACACATCACAAGGATATCACACAGTACAGAAAAATGAACTTGAAAAATGCAGATGCAACACAATATGGACGAAAGTAAACAAGGTGAGTATAAGAGTCAGGGATTTTAACAATTTAATTTTTTAGGTGGTCTAAACAATCAAGACTTGCTAAAGACTGTTAAATGGTGTGTACTTCTGGGAGAAACATGGGGAGGGTTGTCCTCCAGAGCTTCTACATTGGAAAGGTTATCATCCTGCCTAAAAACATTTATTCTGTACTTCTGGATACCATTTAGCAGATAACTTCAATGAACTGTGACATGCTTTTTGGTGCTGTTTCTTGCCATTAAACAACTATGTTTTTATGAACCTGCCAGAAAAAAAGCACTGGGATCCAGCCTGCTCACTTTTTATTTCACATCTCTGGGGAAAGGGGTGAGAAAAAACAGTCCATGACTACTACCATGGACCAGTCAGTGGTGCTATTACCAGGCACTGAAGGCAAAGTGTTTCAAAGTAGAAGATTTGGTAGTGGTTAAGGGGTAATAGGTGGATTAACACAAGAAGGATCATATATCACCACCATAAGCAAGACCAAAATAAATTTAAAACAGTTGCACGTTTGTAGCAAACATGGGAGAATAAAATGGGGTTTCACTGGAAAACCATGGATACACTTCTCTCCAACGATGCACATCTTTTTCAGCATCACTTATGATGTGCATAAGGCCAACCATTTCTAGATCTTGCCATATCAAGGAGAGTTTGAGCTGAGCTGTCAAAGACGTCACCTTTATCCACCTCCATTTTAGAGGAGAGAATCAAGAATTCTTCGTTAATGCTACATTAACATTTAAATTTGAAAACCAACAACTGTGCTGACAACAGAAAGTAACAAGAACAGCCTGGAACCTTATGTTGTGCTGTTTTATGTCACACATATTTCAGGGTTTTTTACATTCCCGGTAGACAAGAACACAAGCTTACTATTAGTGAGCTGAAGGCTTTGACTCCCAGAAGTTGATGGCATGAATAAAAACTATCCTCGCGTCTGTTTTGAAGAAGGCAGAGTACATCAAAGCAGTACAGTAGAAAATATTCTCAGGAGTGGACAATTACCTGAAGGGGTGATAGTCAGAGTGCTGATAGCTGGCCAACACAGAAGCAAGAAAACCTGGCTATTTTTCCACCTAGCTTTTCTTTGAGGCATTGACTATCCCCCAAATTCATGGTATCTCTTTCCCAGATATTATTCTCCAGTTTTTAAAACACTGAAACTGTGGTGACCAGCTGTCTTGATGTGCAAAGTGAACACAGACATCATGGCTACACCTTCCTCCCCACAGGAGGATTCGATTGTTAAGCAATCAAAACAGACGCCACATTAACTAAAGCTTAAAGATAGTAATTCGGATAATTATCAGCCCGTTAACGTGACTTCAAATGCATGAAAAGTCTACAACAAATTTTGAAGGAAAAAGAATGTATGATGACATGAAGGTAAATGGAAAACATGAGAAACTGAAACATAAGTTAGACCAAACAGATTCTGTCATGTCAATCCAAAATTCTTTGACAGCTGATTTTTTTATAGCGGAAGTGCAATAAATCTTATCTACGCTAACTTCAGCAAAACATTAAATATCATGCCCCATCAGCAATTGTTAAGTAAGCTGTTGTTGATAAGCAACTGACTAAAATAAAGAGCACGGGCAACAGGACCAATTGAGGGTAGGGAAGAAATCTAAGTGGATTTATTCGAGTTTAAACAGATTTTTGAATATTTTGAATTATGACTCAGCACAAAAAGTGGGAGTGGGTTGATAAATTTAAGAGATGTCATCAGTTTAACAGAAAGTCTGGGATACTGCACAGAAAGAAACACATGATTCACAAGATTGGGACAGCAGAAATAGGATGAAATTTTATAGTACAAAGTCTTACACAAGGGACTGAATGCATTCTCAGTTCATAGGAAAAGTCTCTGCTAACAACTTGAATTTACTTGGGAGGAAGAGGTTCTGGATGCACTTCTTGGATAGAGAAGGATTATCAGCTGCCAATATTATGCAGCTGTCAAAAAGGCAAACGTGATCGTAGGATCCATCATTTAGGAATTTCCAGTAAATACATTAATTCCACCATCTGAGATACTTAAATGCCCTCATCCAAGACCTTGTAGACAGTTCTGATTGCCCATATTCAAAAAAGATCAACAATCAGAAAACTGAGGAGGATGGAGAGCTTATTCCGAAAGGATGAACAAAAGAGGAAGGCTTCACTTATTAATCAGAAGTAGGACTGAATAGATACAACCATAGTCTATAATTATCTGCATTATCAGTGCAGATAAAATAAAAGCAGAACAAAAGAACTACTTATTTCAATTTTGGCTCAAGGATAAGTGGGTACAAGCGGAACACAAATACAATCAGACCAAAAATAAGAAGGATCCCAATTAGAAGATCAATGGTGCTGGAAACAGTTGTCCAAGTTAGAGCAGTGAGGCCTAATGACTTTTACAAAGGAGCTCAATACATTCTCAAAGAAATCTATCTATAAAAAATGTATAAATATATAAAAAAGTGTATAAACTATATATGTATATATATATATTTATGCACACACACATTTAGTGATAATTGCAGTAGAGGAACACAGTACTCAGTGACCTGGAATACATCTCTTGGAACATTATTAAGTTCCCTAAACATCTATCTGAAAATTGGGTGTGATATTTCTTTGTCATTTGCTTCTTAAGAAGGCTAACAACTTATTTGCATACTATTTTGCAGCATTTTCTGAAGACCCTGTATTTTACTCTTGGTACACATTTCTAACAACTAAGACAATTTTTGCTATATGTGTCCACTGTTCAAATAGTTGGGGAATAAATCTTTAAAAGCCGTATTTAGTGGCTGTGTAAC